>PVIY010005590.1:0-68808 GCA_004026745.1 Myrmecophaga tridactyla
ACTCCTCCTGCGTTCTAACATTCCCACAGAAATGAATATGCTTTTAGTTGAGCCGACTCAGACATGGAGGAGTCAGGGCTGGAGCATTTATTTGAAAAGGAAAATCCTGACACATCTTGAAAAGGCCTCTAAAACTCTAAACATGACTGCAGTCCAATGGTCTGCCCGTGAAACCAGGGTCACAGGGAGATGGTCCAGACCTGAAGAGCCTAAATCCATTTGCGGCTTTTGCTGAACTTGTCCGGCTCCCTGACACATAGCGGTTGTGGATCTCATAAAGCAGAAAGGGTCAGACTCCGGGAGACAGTCGGGCCATGCTGGCTTCCTTTATGGAAGTGGTGGTTCTCCGTTGAAATAGTGGATCTTCAGAATGCAGCATACAACAAAGAAAGGGACTTCTCAATCCTCATTTTAGGGGTTTTTCATTTCCCAATTCTCTACCTGTAAGTTTGTGTCTGCCACCTTTAATAAAGATCATAAAGATGGATAACTAGCTTCAATCAAAATATTTTCCTTTCACTTTTCTTCTTTAAATGGGGAAAATTATGTACTTTGAGGGAAGCATGTTGAAGAATCTACCAAGACCTGCCCCTACCACCACACTCTGTCCTATAAACCAATGAAGTACTGCCTAGAAAATGTCATTTCTACGTAATCGAAACAAAAGGAAAGAAAGAACAAGGACATAAATGCCAATGCCATCTCACTTGATGGGATGTGAGAAGTTACTGTCCTTGAACAAAGAGTTTGCTGAGTAAAATCAGTGTTTCACACCGGGCTGGAGGGGCCTGGGAAGAGTGATGGTGAGGTGGGACTCTTAAAATCTTGTTTCTCTCTGTCAAGAAGAGACTCTCTGTTGGGGTTTCAGCTCGAAAACTGCAAATCTGATGCCAACTTTTGTCTCTGCCATTGACTAGCTGGGTGCGAGTCACTGAAGGAGCCTCTGGAAAGGAATGATCTCCCTGGACCACTGTGGGAATTGAAGAGGGTATGTGTAAAGATCTGTGCACAGACTCTAAATAAGGGCTGAGCATGCTAGCTCCTATATTTTTAGGAACATTCACTGGTAAAGGGGAATGCAAACCTCGGATACCATATGGAGAATATAATTGCTGTCTATATACATTTAAATATACCCACCGGACTATTCTTGTGCTAGAAGATTAGAAATGGAAAATGATTTTACTTTCAAAATTGTCCTGCAAAAGTAAATTCTGGGCAAGAATACAATGGATCATCAAATAGGGGGTCAGTGGGTATCTAGAAGAAGAAGCAGTATTAGAATCAGCAAGTGTTTCTTAAGGTGATATTTATCCAGTGTCCAGTCCCTCACATTTTTTTTCTTAAGTTTAATTAAGCAGAAATGGAAAAGAAGAGACATTTCAAAGGTTAGAAATGTTACGTTTTACCATAGGGGCAGACTTGAAATCAAGCCTTTGAGACAAGTTTGCTTTTTTTTTTAATATAGGTGTGCATGTACGCATATGTTTAATTCTGGGAGATGTATCGCAATGGGCTATTACTTTTAAGCTCCATGAGACTGGCAGTATTCCCAGTTCCTAGAAGAGTGCTTGTCACATCTGAAAATTCATTGAATGAATGAGTAAACAAGTAATGAACAAGTAAACAAAGCACCAACCCAAATGCTGCTGGGAAAAACTGGGCAGTTACTAGAAGGAAGTTTATTTTTTATTTGTTTGGTTTGCTTTTGGTAGCATATAATGTACGTTTGAGCTGGGTATCTTTGGAAGAATTTTGTGTGGTGTGTAAGCACTGCAGACTGGTGCCTGTTCTTGTGAAACTGGGTGAGTTTTTTTTGGAGAGGTTGTGTCCAGGAGCTCCAGATCTCAGATGGAAGAAAACTTCAGGAAGTTTATGGAGTGTGTCCTTCACTTTGTGGAAGAGAAGATTTCCTATAAAGGAACCAGTGCTCATGTGGGTGTTTGCAAATCTGATAATCCCCAAACACGCTACAGGTGGGTTAGTGTTATCACTAAGCATCACTGGGCCAGGTGGAGCAGTGAGGGGATGGAGACGACCAGCATCCATTCTCCTGGGGAGAGTGCTTAGTGGCACCGGATGGTGGGAAAGCTGGACCACTGACTGGGTGAGGTGGGCTCGCCTCTCTCTCCCTCAGGGGGCTCATGGTAAAGCTCTGCACTCCAAGAAATGTCAAGATACATTTGAGGGCAAGCCAGGATACAGTGAGGGAGAGTGCTGGCATCAGTATGAGTCTCTGGGCTAGATGGACCCTTAAGTGAGTTTACCTACTAATCAAAGTCATTCAGAGGTACCTCCCATCAGGTACTCCATGACTATCTGGGCAGCTTTTTTTGGAAAATAAATCCAGTGTCTCAGTCATTCAGCTGGGTGGTTGGGTTGGCAAAAGAGCTCGATGAGTTTTGAAATAAATAAGCACCACCATATGAGTCTCCTTTCCCACCAGGAACATCACTTCTCCTAATTCTAAGGTTCAAGAGCCTGGCTTTTATCATCTGTCATCTTGCCTGTGATTTTGTACTTCTGCCTCCCCTCCTCCTCCCATTGCTAAGAGAACTGAGTTATATTTCCAAGTCTTCCTCTTACTTGCCCTGCTAAGTTGACAAATGATTCTATAGTAAATATTCTGGAAAAGGAAAGCAAAACGATCTAGACAAGGAGAATTGATTTAGTAAAGGCATACATTCTTGTTTTCAGTCCTTTTAGCATTTCTGACACATGGATATTATTACCCCTTTATATAGATGAGAAAATCAAGGCTTAAAAAGGCTAAGCTCATCTAGCTGATGACAGACAGACCCAGACATCAACCCAGGATTATCCTGATTTCAGAATCCCTGCTTTTTCTTTGCAGTACCTCCCCGTGCTTCACTCATGGGTACTTCATGTTCTCTCTGGATAGAGACGCAGATACACAGGTGGCCCAAGGAGCGGGATGGCTATATAAATGTGCAGCTGGCAAACGGAGCAGGAGGGCAGATAGGCAGGTGTGCAGGTAGCACACGGAGCAGGAGGCAAGGTCGAAAGCCGTTATGGCAAATATTCATCTCCTGCCCTTTCCCTCTGAATCTGCCTCCCTTCCTTTTCCATCCCCCACAGTCCCCTACCTCTGAAAGAAGTCACAACAAGGGATTTGTCACTTGAGATCAAACCAGTCATTTATCCAGCTCAGTTTCCTGCCCCTTGAGTTTGCCTGAGTCATGACACTTGAGCGGGAGGCAAAACACTCCACAGTCCCTAAGGCGTGCAAACAATATTGTGTATTGTGAGTGGGATGAAAAAGTCCTGGCTGACCCCCAGAGCCACGTGTGCCCCAAAGCAGAGATTTAATGAAGCAAATGGCCAGGTGAGGTCACAGACCAAATTCCAGGCATGTTTTGCCCACAACAGCTTGAAGAGTCTCCTTGCATCTCTGTCAGATTTATAGGCACATCTGAACCTCATTTTTTAAATTCCAGCCTCTGAGCTTTGACATCTTCCTTTCTAATACTTTTCTGCTGTGGCCTGAGGTGTAAGAGGAAAACTTGCATCTGCCTTAAGATTAATAGAAGAGGAAAATTAAAAATATATTTTAATAACATTTATAATGTTGGCATCTTAGGGCTCGGGGAGAGATATTAATTTGTTTTAAAATGTGTTTGTATTTCAAATGCTGATGCTTTATAGCTAATGCCCTTATCATTTTGCCTTTAAATTAATTCCACTACTTAAGCATATTGACTGGTGCTGAAAGCAAAGAAGGGCTTATGTTCTAACCAGAGCTGATGGTTCACCAACAAGGCAGGTTAAAAAGGCCATTTCAGTGGTCGTGGCTGGGCTGGCAGATTCTGGCTGGGTCGAATTCAAAAGAAGCAGGACTTTGAAGGACCTAGTTGTCCCAGAACCCACTTAGCTTCTGGCTCTGAGTTAAAGTCTGGGAGCACCACCAGATGCATTTGAAAATTTGAGGCATAGGTGGGGGCTGTGGGTATTGAAGCTAAACTAATCAAGGGTCAGACCCCAAAGCCATGTGGCTTAAAGATCAATGCCTCCCATCCTGGGGTAACCAGGCCAGCTGCTGCTTCTTTGCCTTTGCAGTGGATCCTTGATGATTTATACTAAGTAATCAGGATACCTGGCAGGTCTCCTTTTAATGTTTGTTCCTTATGTGGGTCCTGGTAACTTAATACTGATGGCAGGATTGTGGGATTGAGTCTGTTTGTTTTATTGTTTATTTTTTGTAACTTTTCCCCATACTTCTTTTTTTTGCCTAGTGTGTGCATTTTGGTTTATTCCTTTCGCGTCTCTTTTACACTTCTTGTTTATTTCTTTTTATCTGTGAGCCTGAATCAAGTCTGGCCCACAGGAACTATGCAGATGTGGTCAAAAAAAGGAACAAAATCACCCTTTACCCTTAACCACCTCTTGCCTTTTTAGTGGCATTTGAACATCATAAGTGAATCTCATGGCCTCGGCTGGAACTTTTCTCAGATTACTAGGGATGCTGTATGCTGGCTGAACTTCAGAGGAAAGCTCTGAATGATTCCACTTTCAATTACTTCCCAAAGAACCAATCACACTCATCCCAGTTATCAACTGCCAGAGAATCTGGAATGTGCACTGAGTCCAGAGCTAGCCACGGGGTGGAGAAGAAGAGCAAATTTGCCCTATGGGGGGTGATCAAGAGTTTACGTTAATTGCCTTGATTTCTTTGGAAAGTTGCAAAGCGCTAACATTAAAATATCCTCCCTGTTAATGAAGACTTTTAACATAACGGTGGTAAAGAAATTTAAGGAGCGCTGTGGCCTTCTGGTTTCTGCATAAATGATGAAGCCAAGACGTACACGACTTTGGACTTCTCTGCCATTTAGGCGTCTCTGAGCTGGCAGAAGGAGCCAAGTGGCAAGAATCACCGTGGAAATGATTGAGTTTCTCAAGCAGCCTGTGTTATTTTAATTAGACCCGGATAGTGAGAACATGGTGCATTGATAGACTGGAGAAATCATGAAGATTGTTTCTTTTCCCCTCACCTCGCTCCACCCCCTTCAAATGAAGCAATTATTTCACTGACCTTAGGAACCACATTTCAAAGGCAAGCTTAGACCTGCAGCTCTGGTGCATTCTGGGTGCCCAATTACTGACCTCAGGAGTCAGCATTCCGAAGATTAGAGTCACGGGGAGTTTGCTTCACAGACTCACTTCTAATAATACGCCTTCCGTGCAGACACCATTAACCTGCCTTTTCCAGTTAGCCCATAAGGCATGTCTAGGGGCAAAATTGTTATCAGCTCTCAAGGGGTCGGGGCCCCTGGCTGTAATTAGAAACAGGGGCATCTGTAAGGGAAAGTAATAAAAGCTTCCAGCCTGTCACTAAGGAGAGTCAGCAAGGTGAGAAGTCTGTCTCTTCTTGGCATCTACAGGAAAAATGCGTCTTCCTGCCTGGGGAAAAATATATATGTGTCACAGATCATTTGAGCTATGCAGCATCTTCATGTTTCACTTTTACTTTCATTGCGAGTTTTGATGCCTGTAAGCTGGGGAAGTGGTATTATTATTATTATTATTATATGGAATGCTTCACAAATTTGCATGTCATCCTTGCGCAGGCGCCATGCTAATCTTCTCTGTATCGTTCCAATTTTAGTATATATGTTGCCGAAGCGAGCACAGGAGTGGTATTATTTAGACTGATACTATGTGACCTTGATTGGGGTCACAGAGAATCCTTAGCTTTGCCCCCAAACCACGGAGCTTTAATAGTTTAATTTAAGCAAACATTTGAGAGATGGTGTGCTAGGCTAGCCAGCCCTTCCCAGTGGGGGTTCCCTGAGTTGAACCCTAATACCCAAGGCTTCTGTGGTATGTCATGATTCACTTTCTTTCCTGTGTATCACTAGCTATGTAGCATTCTTGGGAGAATTGAGAAAATAGTCACCTGCTTTTGTATAGGGCTTAATTTCCTCAGGTGACACCCAGTGACAAAGGCTGGATTTTAGACACAATTCCTGTTCTCCCATGGCTGCTATTGCAGTCAAGAAGGTAGGCAATTATTGGGCCAAAAATATGCAATGTGATAAAGGCTGGAGAGTGGGCGCATGAAGGAAACAGCTAACCTTGTCAGGGAGGATAGGAAGGCCAAGGAAAGCCACTCTCAGGAAACAACATTTGCACTACCACCTGAAGGAAGAGTAGGAGCTGATGAGAAGAGGTGGAGAGACGGTCTCATTTGTGTGCTTGGTACAAATTCAGTGATCAAAATCTTTTCGAATTGAATTGTTCTAGACGATTTCCATCAAACCAGTGTTTCTCAGTCAAGGCCCCTTCCCCCCCCCCATTCTACCTATTTCTACTCCTTTCTGCTATTCCTCTTATAAGTTAGGTAATAGAAAACAACAAGGACATTATCTTCAAAATTCAAAACATAGACTACCTTGGAAATCAAAGGAAATTGGGATAGGATTGGGGCAAGAGAGATTTGTCACCCTAGAAATGGTTTTATTTCTTTTCTGGAATCACGAGGCACGATTCTCTCACTGGGGATGGAAGTTGCAAATCTTTTCACCAGCTGTCCTGTGATAATAGGTTGATTTGTGCAAGAACACTTAATAGAAGATGGCAATAAGATTCTGCCTGCCATTTGGTTCAGTGTGTTTTGCCTCTGTAACTGAGTCTAAAGTTGCTTTTGACCTCCACCCCATTCCATTCCTGCCTTCTCTGCTTTTCTTGAAAGCAGATGTGGAATTCTTACAGATGCTGTCATTCTCTTCAATGGTAATGTAGGAATTTTAGCAACCACAGAGAAATATACATTGTTTAAATGGCAGTAGAAAGGAGAGCGGTCAAAGCGAGATTTCTTCCAAAATGCTTAAATATACCATTGACTCTGGAATCTAAGCTGACATATTGGGGTCTTCAACTTACAGAGTTTTCCCTGGTTAAAAAAAAAATGTCTAACAAGTTTATAAGTATACTCAGTAGCCATATTAAAGTTCTCATAAATCATTTATAGGATGCAAAGTAAACATGCCCGGCTTTTTGTATTTTAGTTGCTTGGCAGAAAGCTCCTTTTCAGCTGGCCTCACATCAGCACGAGGAGTTATTCCCAAACAGTCAAGTTCCTCCTTCTAGTGTGATTCTTTTTTTAAAAATGAATAACTAGCTCTCTGTCTTCTGTACAGCTAAATGTGTGGTTCCAAATGGGTGATTTAGAAATATGTTTTGCCATCACTGGCAACCTGATGTCCTAGTGCTCATAAGCCAGAGAATACATACGTGTTATATTTACTTAGAAAGAACCTTTCATGGCTACATTTTTCAAGAAATCATGAACTCGTTTTCAAAGATAGATTTCCATACTGCTGATGTGACTTAATATAAAGACAGAGATTGGCAGACAATATATAGACGATGCTTATTTTTGTATGGCTCAAAGCTAAGAATGCTTTTTACATAAAAAAAATCAAAAGAATAATGTTTCATGATATGTAGAAATGATATGAAATTCAAATTTCATTGTTCATCAATAGTTTTATTAGAACACAATCACACCCATTGTGATGGTTACCTTTATGTGTTAACTTGGCCAGGTTATGGTGCCTAGTTGTTTGGTCAAGGAAGCACTGCTCTGATTGTTGCTGTGAGAGTATTTTGTGAATTTAAATCATCAGTAAGTTTATTGTACTTATCACTAATTACTTCTACAATCAACAAAGGAGATTGCCTTCCGCAGGGAGAAAAGTCTCAGCCAATCAGCTGAAGGCTATTGAGGGAGAACAGATGATTTCAGCAATCCGAAGGATGAATTTCCTTCTCTACTTTAGCTAGCCAGCTGCTCCTGGGGAATCATCGTCAACCTTCACTGAAGTTCCTGGCTTGTGGCCTGCCCTATGGAATTTGGACTTGCCCATCTCCATGTTGTATGAGCCAATTCCTATTATAAATGTCATGAGATATATATGTATCTTCTGTTGGTTTTTTCCCCTGGAGAATGCTGACTAATACTTCCACTTATTTACATATTTGTTATGGCTCCTTCTGAGCTATGGTGGCAGAGTCTAGTCCTGGAGACAGAGACCATATGATCTGCAAAACCCTTTGCCAAACGAGTTTGCAAAACCCTGCTTAAGACCGTGGGCCTTGGGTCAGACCTTTTGGTTTGAATTCTGACTCTGCCACTTAACACCATAAAACTTCTCTGTGTCTGTTTCCTTGTCTGTAAACTATGTGCAAAATATGGTCTACTTCGTTGCTTTCTTATGAGAATTAAATGACATCAAGTTTGGACTTCTCCAGGTTGTCCGTTTCCTCCAGCTGCCATTGCTCCAGTTGTGAGAATTCTACATTTTCCGGACCAAGGCCCAGATTTTCAAATAAAAGACTCTGCAAGGTTGTGAATTTAACTGGAATTGGGATTCAGCAAATGGCAGTATTAACCTTTGGGGGCTGGTTTTCCACCAGCTCAACTCAAAGATAAGTAGTCAGAATCCCTTTCACCACTCACAGAAAAGCCACGAGTTTTCTCCTATGCCTGGAGGTGAGAATTTCAAGATTTGAGCTGCATTTCCTTGCTTTAGTTCATGCTATGTGCTCAGAAGCAACCCTCTCACCGTGTGGTCCTGGCACAAAGAGTTTTGTCCCTTGGCAGCGGCTGCTCGGCCCCTGAGCTCTTCAATAGGCATGCTGCCTCAGGCAACCACAGGCAGGGATATGATTAGCAAGTTCATCAGTGCTTATTATGGGCTGCTTCTTAATCTTTTCAGATCACAAATCAGAATCTCACTTACTTTTGCCTCCATCTCAGCCTGCTAAGCCACATTTCCTTCAACACACCCTCTGGTCCTAAGTTACAGGTTGCACTCGTTTGCTTGTATACAGCAGAAATCTAGTCTGATAAAAGAAAGAATTTGTTGGGAGGACACTGGATGGTAACAAAACTGAAGGGAGACATAAAGAGCAGCACACAAGGCCTCAAAAAGGAACATGGGTAGTTGTAGGAATTAAAAAATTCAGAGCTCATGGACGGTTTCTTTAAGATGCTGCTTTTGGGTCTTACCTCCTATCACTTTTCATTCCTACAACTTAGCAGGTGGCTGTAGTATGTGGGAGATTGACTCTGATGGGCCACCCATGGGGTTAGGAAGGAGGGTCCTGCCCTTGAAATCCTTCTGGACTCACATTGAAGGGGCGAGGTAGAAAGTCAAGTGGTCTAATATAAGAAATGGCAAGCCACACTCTGATCTTTAGTTTTTGGGTGGTGGTGGTGAAAGATGGGTTGGAGGAGGGGAGAAAGGGGCCTGTTGCTCAAATGTTCCTAAACCTCACTTTCCTAAACTACAAGATCCAAATAATACTTATTTTGTGCTGTTGTTGTCATGATTAAGTGAAATAGTATATGGAAAGTAGTCTATACAATGCTTGGTGTACAGTGGCATGCAGTGGCTGGTAAATATTCTCATTATTTATTCTCTGCACAAATTCCCTGACATGACAACATTCCCCATCAAAAGCTGTGCTCTCCGAACCCCCTATCGATAATCTGGACTCCCATTCCTGTTTCCAGCCATAAACCATGGCCAAAACTGCACTCATGGAGAAAGAGATTGGGTCAATGAAATAATTCATTATATTTTAAATAAATTGTTTAGGTTGCACTCAGGGCAGTCTGTATACCAGGTCATTAGTCAATAGCTGTTTTTCTGGCCTATTTATCTGTTAGATTGAAATACCCCTTAGGGTAAGGCTAGATTGTCTTTATTTAGTTAGTCAGTTGTTTATTTATTTTTAATGCTCATTTCAATTAATATTTATTAAGCAGATATCATAAGCAAAACCTAATGGTAGGAGTTTGGAGCTATGAATGCCAGAAAAACATGTTCTTAAACTTAATCCATCCATGCGTGTATGAATTCTTGCTTTCAGCTTCTGATTCCAGCGGCTTTCTCTCTGTGTCCTGCAGTTCTTCTCTTAGCATCTCTTAGTATTTCTAAGTGTCTGTGGGTCCTCTCTTAGCTTCTCCAGGATGAACTCTGAATTTCATCTCTTAGCTTCTCTCAGCTCTCTCCAGGTTCTGAGTCCTTAGCATCTCCAGGGGCATTTCTGACTGAGCTTTCTCCAAAATATCTCTCTCTTAAAGGACAACAGTAAGCGGATTAAGATCCACATTGAATGCGCGGGTCACATCTCCATGGACTCAACCTAATCAAAGTGTCCCACCCAGCAACTGGTCTGCCCCCACAAGATTGGATTAAAAGAACCTGGCTTTTCTCGGGGTGTATAACAGATTCAAACCAGTGCACATGGTATTTGTTTCAGAGGCCAGAAAACTAAAATAGAGGTATACAAAGGGAATTCATTATTAGCGCGAGTCAAGACCTTGTACTAACGTTACAAAATGTGGGAGAAGAGAGTTTTGGAAGGCAGCTGGTTCTGGGGGATTCCTGGGCTGCAAAGACTGGTTAAACACTATACAGATTACAATAATGTCTTGCGGTTCTATCTGAATATATTATTGAGAAAATGGTATTATATTGCATCTGTTGACATAAAGCAATTTAACTGTGTTTTACCAATGAAGCTTAAGTGTATTCACCAGATTGCGGGTAAAAAAAAAAGATACGAGATCAGATGTCATTCTACACAATTTGCACATAAACAGTATCCCTTGGTTTACAACAGAGATTTCACATGTCTCAGGAGTCTTGACCTCAGTCTCATGCTATGAAGCACTTTAGGTAATAAGAATAAATTTAGTGTTAAACATATATACCAACAGAAATAGGCTTTTCCCTCATATTCACTCATATGCATTCCCAAGGATATTGGCACTAAAAATGTGAATTATGAGAGAGCATTTGGTTTATCTTTGGACTAAAAAATTAACCTTACTCTGCATGAGTCTAGTATTTCCCAACAGTATTGTGTGGAATAGAATTAATTTTTTTCTCCTTTCATAGCCTTTTATCTTTGGGAAATTGCTGAAGACTCCCTTTTGTGGTAGCATCAGTTAAAATATTATTTTTAAAATAATAAAACTTTTTTGAAGAAAAAATAAATAGTAAGGGGGACAAAGGTTAAAATAAATTGAGTAGATTGAAATACTAGTGGTCAATGAAAGGGAGGGGTAAGGAGTATGGTATGTATGAGTTTTTTCTTTTCCCTTTTTAATTCTTTTGCTGGAGTGCCACAAATGTTAAACAAAAATGATCAAGGTGATGAATACATAACTATGTGATGATATTGTGAGCCATTGATTGTACACCATGTATGGAATATTTGTATGTCAAGAATGTTTGTATGTTAAGTTTTACAATAAAAATATTAAAATTAAACAATAAAATTTTTTACCAGTGAAATTATTACAGCTATTTTTTTTATCATGTTATCATGTGAGGGAATTTGTGCCTTTGTAGCATACAATAATAATAACATTTTTTAAAGCACCTTATACAGGTGTTGTGGTCATCTATTGCTGTGTGACAAATTACACCAAAACTTAGTAGCTTAAGACAACCACTTTGTGTTGCTCTTGCTTTTGTGTGTCAGGACTATGGGAAGGGCTTGGCTGGGTCATTTGTCCAGGGCTGGGGATTCCATTTCCAAGATGGCTTCTTCACACACATATCTGACTCCTCAATGATCCTCGGCCTCTCTCTTTCCATGTGATATCTCATCCTCCAAGGCCTCTTGATGTGGTTTGGGTGTCTCACAGGACAGTGGTCTCAGTGTAGTTGTAATACTCACATGGGAGCTGACTTCTAAGAGGCAGACATGAAAACTACTAAGCCATTGATGGGCTATGCCCAGGACTGATAAAGCATCATTGCCTCCATATTATCTTGGCTAAAATAGACCAAGACTTGCCCAGATTGAAGAGTGTGAAGAAATAGACTCTACCTCTTGATTGAGTAGCTGCAAGTTCACACTGCAGAAGAGAATATGGGATGGGCACTGTGCTGGTTTGAAAGGATTATATACCCTAGAAAATCCATGTTTCTAGGCTTCATGTTATCCTGATTTAATCAGGAGCAATCATTTCTTTTAATCCCTATTCAATAACTAGGTTGGAATCTTCTGATTAGATTATATCCATGGAGATGTGACTCACCCAACTATGGGTATTAACCTTGATTAGATGGAGATGTGACTCTGCCCATTCCAGGTGGGTCTTGATAAGTTTCCTGGAATCCTTTAAAAAAGGAAGCATTTTGGAGAGAGCAGATCCATGAGAGCCATGAGAACTACCAGAGTCCATACAGTCAGAGACTTTTGGAGATCAAGAAGGAAAACACCTCTGGGGGAGCTTCATGAAGCAAGAAGCCTGGAGAGAAAGCTAACAGATGTCACTGTGTCTGTCATGTGCCTTTCCAGTTGAAAGAGAAATTTTGAACTTCATTGGCCTTTCTTGAGTGAAGGTAACCCCTTGTTGGTGCCTTAATTTGAACATTTCTACTGACTTTCTTTAAGTTGGACAATTTCACAATCAGGACTGTAAATCTGCAAATTAATAATTCACCTCTTTTTTCATTTTTATTGATTTTTTAATTAAAAAATATAACAACAAACTAACGCAAACATTCTTAACTTATGATCATTCTGTTTTACATATATAATCAGTAATTCACAACATCATCACATAGTTGCATATTCATCATCATGATCATTTCTTAGAATGTTTGCATCAATTTAGAAAAAGAAATAAAAAGACAACAGAAAAAAAATCATACATACCGTACCCCTTACCCCTCCTTTTCATTGATCACTAGCATTTCAATCTAAATTTATTTTAACATTTGTTCTTCCCTATTATTTATTTTTGTTCCACATGTTTTACTCATCTGTTGATAAGGTAGATAAAAGGAGCATCAGATACAAGGTTTTCATGATCACACAGACACATTGAGAAAGCTATATCATTATACAATCATATTCAAGAAACATGGTGACTGGAACACAGCTTTACATTTTCAGACAGTTCCCTCCAGCCTCTCCATTACATCTTGACTAACAAGGTGATATCTATTTAATGCGTAAGAATAACCTCCAGGAAAACCTCTCCACGTTGTTTGGAATCTCTCAGCCATTGACACTTTATTTTGTCTCATTTCACCCTTCACCCTTTTGGTTGAGAAGGTTTTCTCAATCCCTTGATGCTGAGTCTCTGCTCATTCTAGGATTTCTGTCCCACATTGCCAGAAAGGTCCACACCCCTGGGAGTCATGTCCCACATAGACAGGGAGTGAGTTTGCTTGTTGTGTTGGCTGGAGAGAGGCCACCTCTGAGCAACAAAAGATTCTCTTGGGGATGACTCTTAGGCCTAATTTTAAGTTGGCTTGATTTATCCTTTGTGGGGTTAAGTTTTATATGAAACCTAAGATTGGTGGTTCAGCCTATTGCTTTGGTTGTCCCCACTGCTTGTGAGAATATCATGCATTCAACTTGGTGAAGTTGAATTTTCCCCTTTTCTCACCATTCCCCAAAGGGGACTATGCAAATACTTTTTTATTCACTGTTCAAATCACTCTGGGATTTATTGGGGGAATCACTCTGGACAAACCAAAAAAATCTCATGCCCTACTCAAGGTTCCATGTACTTATGGTGTTCAATTAAGCTGTCTACATAAGTTATATTAGGAAAAGCCCTAGTCAAAATATAAATTTTGTACCAAGCTTTAGTCTCACACATAAGATAAAATTTTAAAATATTAATTATCATCTATTTTCAATACCCTGCAGTAATGACATTCCTTTGTTCTTCCTCATGCAGAAACATTTTAAAAATTTGTACATTTAGTCACTATCATTATACACTTTACGCATTCCTAGATTATACCAACTCAGTCTTTATTGTTTATCTTTCTTTCTGATTTCATTTGTGCCCCCAGGCCTCCTCCCTCTATCATTCTCACATTCAGCTTCATTCAGTGTTTTAACATAATTGTATTGCAGTTAGGTTGTATTGTGCTATCCATTTCTAAGTTTTTAAAATCAGTCCTGTTGCACAATCTATATCCCTTCAGGTCCAATTATTCGATGTCTTACCCTATTTTTGTCTCCTGATGGTCTCATTTACCAACTGAAATTCTCCAAGTTTATTCCCTAAAGTCAGTTCATATGAGTGAGACCATGCAGTATTTATCCTTTTGTTTCTGGCTAATCTCACTCAGCATAATGTCCTTAAGGTCCATCCATGCTGTTACATTCTTCATAACTTTATTCTGTCTTACAGTTGCATAATATTCCATTATGTGTATATACCACAGTTTGTTTAGCCACTCATCTGTTGACATCTTGGCTGTTTCCATCTCTTCGCAATTGTAAATACTGCTGCTATAAACATTGGTGTGCAAATGTCCATTTGTGTCCTTGCCCTCATGTCCTCTGAGTAGATACCTAACAATGGTATTGCTGGGTCATATGGCAATTCTAAACTAAGCTTCCTGAGGACCTGCCAAACTGCCTTCCACAGTGGTTGTACCATTTGACATTCCCACCGATGGTGGATAAGTGTGCTTCTTTCTCCACATTCTCTCCAGAACTTATTATTTTCTGTTTTATTGATAATGGCCATTCTGGTGGGTGTGAGATGATATCTCATTGTGGTTTTGATTTACATTTCCCTAATAGCCAGGGAAGCTGAGCATCTTTTCATGTGTCTTTTGGCCATTTGTATTTCCTCTTCTGAGAAGTATCCGTTCAAGCCTTTTTGCCCATTTTGTAATTGGGTTGTCTGTCTTTTTGTAGTTGAGTTGAACAATCTCTTTATATATTCTGGATACTAGACCTTTATCTGATATATTGCTTTCAAATATTGTCTCCCATTGTGTAGGCTGTCTTTTTACTTTCTTGATGAAGTTCTTTGTTGCACGAAAGTGTTTAATTTTGAGGCGTTCCCATTTATTTATTTCTTTCTTCAATGCTTTTATTTTGGGTATAAGGTCTAGTAAACCGCCTCCTATTATAAGATTTATAAGATGTTTCCCTACATTTTCTTCTAGCATTTTTATGGTCTTAGATCTAATGTTTTGGTCTTTGATCCATTTTGAGTTAATTTTTGTAAGGGTGTGAGATATGGATCCTCTTTCATTTTTTTGCATGTAGATATCCCAAAAATGTGGATATCCATTTTTTTAAGAAACTGTTCTGTCCCAGGTGAGTTGGTTTGACCGCCTCATCAAAGATCAATTGCCCATAGATGAGAGGGTCTATATCTGAATACTCTATTTGATTCCATTGGTCAGTATATCTATCTTTATGCCAGTACCATGCTGTTTTGACCACTGTAGCTTCATAATATACCTTAAAGTCAGGTAGCATGAGACCTCTGACTTCACTTCTTTTTTTCAGGATACTTTTATTGTTTTTTCTATTTCTGAAAAGTAAGTTTTTGAGATTTTAATTGGTATTGCATTGAATCTGTAAATCAATTTACATAGAATTGATGTCTTAAGTATATTTAGTCTTCCAATCCATGAACACGGTATGCCCTTCCATCTATTTAGGTTTTCTGTGATTTCTTTTAACAATTTCTTGTAGTTTCCTTTGTATGTGTCTTTTGTCTCTTTAGTTAAGTTTATTCCTAAATATTTTATTCTTTTGGTTGCGATTGTAAATGGAATTTTTTCCTTGATTTCCCCCTCAGGTTGTTCATTACTAGTGTATAGAAACACTACAGATTTTTGAGTGTTGATCTTGTAACCTGCCACTTTGCTGTATTCGTTTACTAGCTCTAGTAGTTTTTGCTGTGGATTTTTCAGGATTTTCAACATGTAGTATCATATCATCTGCAAACAGTGAGAGTTTTAGCCCTTCCTTTCCAATTTTGATGCCTTGTATTTCTTTTTCTTGTCTAATTGCTCTGGCTAGAACTTCCAACACAATGTTGAATAACAGTGGTGATAGTGGACATCCTTGTCTTGTTCCTGATCTTAGGGGGAAAGTTTTCAGTTTTCCCCATTGAGGAATATGTTAGCTGTGGGTTTTTCATATATTCCCTTTATCATTTTGAGGAAGTTCCCTTCTATTCCTATCCTTCAAAGTGTTTTGAACAGGAAAGGATGTTGAATTTTGTCAAATGCCTTTTCTGCATCAATCAAGATGATCATGTGGTTTTTCTGCTTTGATTTGTTGACATGGTGTATTACATTAATTGATTTTCTTATGTTGAACCATTCTTGCATACCTGGGATGAATCCTACTTGGTCATGGTGTATAATTATTTTAATGTGTTACTGGATTGGATTTGCTAGAATTTTGTTGAGGATTTTTGCAACTATATTATTAGAGAGATTGGTCTGTAGTTTTCTGTTTTTGTAATATCTTTGTCTAGCTTTGGAATGAGGGTGATGTTGGCTTCATAGAATGAGTTAGGTAGCTTTCCCTTCTCTTCAATTTTTTTGATGAGTTTGAGCAGGATTTTTACTAATTCTTTCTGGAATGTTTGGTAGAATTCACATGTGAAGCCATTCTGGTCCTGGACTTTTCTTTTTGGGGAGCTTCTTAATGATTGATTCCATTTCTTTACTTGTGATTGGTTTGTTGAGGTCATCTATTTCTTTTTGAGTCAATATTGGCTGTTCATGCCTTTCTAGAAAGTTGACCATTTCATCTACATTGTTGTATTTATTAGCATAAAGTTGTTCATAGTATCCTGTCATTACTTCCTTTATTTCTGTGGGGTCAGTGGTTATGTCTCCTCTTCCATTTCTGATTTTATTTATCTGCATCCTCTCCTTCTTTTTGTCAATCTTGCTAAGGGTCCATCAATCTTATTGATTTTCTCATAGAACCAGCTTCTGGTTTTATTGATTTTCTCAATTATTTTCATGTTCTCAATTTCATTTATTTCTACTCCAATCATTATTTCTTTCCTTTTGCTTTCCTTTTGTTAGTTTGCTGTTCTTTCTCTAGTTCTTCCAAGTGGACAGTTAATTCCTTGATTTTTGCCCTTTCTTCTTTTTTGATATAGGCATTTAGGGCAATAAATTTCCCTCTTAGCACTGCCTTTGCTGCGTCCCATAAGTTTTGATATGTTGTGTTTTCATTTTCATTTTCCTTGAGATATTTACTGATTTCTCTTGTAATTTCTTCCTTGACCCACTGGTTGTTTAAGAGTGTGTTGTTGAGCCTCCACATATTTGTGAATTTCCTGGCACTCTGCCTATTATTAATTTCCAACTTCATTCCTTTATGATCTGAGAAAGTGTTTTGTATGATTTCAATCTTTTTGAATTTATTGAAACTTGCTTTGTGTCCCAACATATGGTCTATCCTTGAGAATGATCCATGAGCACTTGAGAAAAAGGTGTATCCTGCAGTTGTGGGGTGTTCTATAAATGTCAGTTAAGTCTAGCTCATTGATTGTATTATTCAAAATCTCTGTTTCTTTATTGATCCTCTGTCTAGTTATTCTGTCCATTGATGAGAGTGGGGAATCGAAGTCTCCAGCTATTATGGTAGATGTATCTATTTCTCTTTTCAGTGTTTGCCTCATGTATTTTGGAACATTCTGGTCCATGCATAAATGTTTATGATTGTTATGACTTCTTGTTGAATTGTTCCTTTTATTAATACATAGTGTCCTTCTTTGTCTCTTTCAACTATTTTACATTTGGAGTCTAATTTGTTGGATATTAGTATAGCTACTCCTGCTCTTTTCTGATTGTTATTTGCATGAAATATCTTTTCCCAACCTTTCACTTTCAACCTGTGTTTATCCTTGGGTCTAAGATGTGTTTCCTGTAGACAGCATATAGATGGGTCTTGTTTTTTAATCCATTCTGCCAGTCTATGTTTTTTGATTGGGGAGTTTAATCCATTAACATTTAGTGTTATTACTGTATGGGTAGTACTTTTCTCTCCCATTTTGCCTTTTGGATTTTATACATCATATCTAATTTTTCTCCTTTTTACCTTTACTGATAGTCTTCCTTTCTACACTCTTCTCCACACCTCTCTCTTCTGTCTTTTTGTATCTGCCTCTAGTGCTCCCTTTAGTATTTCTCACAGAGCCAGTCTCTTGGTCACAAATTCTTTCAATGATTATTTTGTCTGAAAATGTTTTAATTTCTCCCTCATTTTTGAAGGACAATTTTGCTGGGTATAGAATTCTTGGTTGGCAGTTCTTCTCTTTTAGTAATTTAAATATATCATCCCACTGTCTTCTTGCTGCTATGATTTCTGCTGAGAAATCTATGCAGTCTTATTGGGCTTCCCTTGTATGTGATGGATTGCTTTTCTCTTGCTGCTTTCAAGATTCTCTCTTTCTCTTTGACATTTGGCATTCTGATTAGTAAGTGTCTTGGAATATGTCTATTTGGATCTATTCTGTTTGGGGTATGCTGCACTTCTTGGATCTGTAATTTTAAGTCTTTCATAAGATTTGGGAAATTTTCCATGATAATTTCCTTCATTAGTTTTTCTCCTCCCTTTCCTTTCTCTTCTCCTTCTGGGACACCTGCAACATGTATATTCGTGCACTTCATGTTGTCATTCAAATCAAATCTGAGTCCCTGCTCACATTTTTCCATTCTTTTCCTTTTGCTTGTTGGATTTCAGATGTTCTGTCCTCCAGTTCACTAATCCTATCTTCTGCCTCTCGAAATCTGACATTGTAGGTTTCCATTGTTTTTTTCATGTTTTCTACTGCGCCTTTCATTCACAGAAGCTCTGTGATTTGTTTTTTCAGACTTTCAACTTCTTCTTTTTGTTCATTCCTTGCCTTCTTTATGTCCTCCCTCAATTCATTGATTTGATTTTTGATGAGGTTTCCCATGTCTTTTCGAACATTCTGAATTAATTGTTTCAATTCCTGTATCTCATTGAATTGTTCGTTTGTTCCTTTGACTGGGCCGTATCTTCAATTTTCCTAGTGTGATTCATTATTTTTTGCTGGTTTCTAGGCATTTAATGACCTTTATTAGTTTATTCTGGAGATTGTTTTCATTTCTTTTACCTAGAATTTTCTTGCTGGATTACTTTGTCGTCTATCTGTTCTTTGACATTCAGTTCAGCTTATTCTGGTCCACTAGCTTAGATTTTGTTTAACAGAGCAGAATTTTTTGGTTCTTGTTTTCTTGCCCTGCCTGTATGGTGCTTTCCCCACCTCCACCCTTAGGAGGGTCTACTTAGGTGTTATAGACTCCAGCCAGATTTTCCCAGACCAAACTGGCCTCTTGTCAGGAGGAAAGAGTCATCGGCATCAGTTTTTCCTGAGGGTGAGACCCAGCAAGTTGAAAGATTTTCCTGTGAAGTCTCTGGACTCTGTGTTTTTCCTGTTCTGCCCATATGTGGTGCTTGTCTGCCTGCAGGTCCCACCAGCATAAGGTGATATGGTACTTTTAACTTTGGCAGACTCTCTCTGGGTTCTGGGGAGGCTCACAGCTGGTTTAGCTGGTCCAGACTGGGGTATGCTGTGTGTCTGGTCACTGACGTGGCCCAGCAGTTGTTCTGTACTGTTCCTGGTTATTTGGTAGCTGTTCTGAAGGATGAACTAAATCCCACACCTTGCTAAGCCACCATCTTGACACTCTCCTCTCGTGTGTACAGAAATCCTAGGTAGCACACTGGCTAACACTTAAACAGGACTACTTAATTTCATTAAACAAGTAGTTTAATTCAATTCACCTTTTTAAAAGCCAGTCTGTTTCTGACATACTGCATTCCACCACTAGCAAACCAGAACAGGCACCATCTTGGTTGCAGCCATCTTGGGAAAATATAATCCACCACATCAGGAAAACTTTAATTTCTCTCCATGACTTGCATTCATTTAAGCCTCTCAACAACCATATGAAATGGTGACTATTATCCCTACCTTTTTTAGATGAAAAAACTAAGACCCAAAGAGCTAAATAATTGGCCAAAAGATCACACAGCTGTAAGTGGTATATCTTACTTTTTATCTTTACCACCACTTTTTTTGCCTACCCTTCTAGACACTTCAAATCTAATTCCATACATATTATTGGGTGAACAAGAGGAATTAGTAATTGTTTAAATGCCCTTTGTTTGTACATAAGATGCATCTATGAAGAACATTAGAAAATAGGTAGAAATACATTAGTGAATTTTCATCTTCAAGAAGACTGGAGTGTTATTAGAAGAAAGAACACTGAAGTTTGGTGGTGAACTTCAGCTCGATCATTTGCATCTATGTAAAGCTGAGCAAGTTGCTTAGTGTTTCTGGATATTTACATTTCTAAAAACAAGAGTAAAACTACTAACCTGAAGATGTTTTTGTAAGGGTGAAAATATATATATAATGCCAATAAAGTCTGGATAGAGGAGGCCCACAAGTGTTAAGTAACCGAAACGTGTATTCAGGGGCTAAGTATTGTGTTGATTTCCTTTTCACCTAAAAGAAGACTTATCCTGCAATCCATATTCTAGTGGGAGGGGTGCAGCTGACCCTGTTACTTTCTTCCTTGACTGATGGTAAATTAAACTTGCTGCTCCTAAGCTAGAGACTTGTGTGAGGCCAGGGGTGGAAGGCTTGAAATGATAAAAAAAATAGGGCTCTCTTTAGCCAGCAGTTTGTTTTATGTAAGTTTTTGCATTCCTCTCCATTATAATACAATGCTTCCCCAAGTAGTTTCTATTCCCTGTCCTGGAAGGGGGCAAAGCCATGGAACAGACGTAATGTATCTTCCTGAAGCACAGTTTGACTTGAAAATTGATGGGGGTCGGGTTCGTGTCCAGGAACCTGCCCATGTTAAAAAAAAAATCGATGGTGGTAATGCTGGTATGCAATTTAATTGGTAAATAATTGAAAACATTGTTGTTAAAAACCAAACATTGGTTTAAATTGGAGTCTAAATCAGCATTTGGATGATTTTTTTAAGCAAAATATTCTAGCTACATATCAAAGCCCCAATTATGTATTCACTCATCTTGATGTAAGGGCCATTTAGGTACAGAAGTTTGACACCATGTGGTAATGAATTTTCTAACAAATATATAGATCAATTCTATTGCCACGTCAAGTCTTCTTGTACTTTAGTCATCTTATTTCAAATAGCTGAAGTTGGATTGAGCCTTGTTAATTGATTTGTCGGGTAAAAATGAGTTTCTTGGTTTAAGTTACCCTTATTGAACTAACATATTATAGACAAAGACTATCTTTTAAACAAAAGGCAAATATTCCCATGTGTGACAAAAGAAGTAAAAGTAGGAAGCAGAGAGAAGGAAATTATGTTATTTTTGTAAGCCTCTTCAGAATTTTGTTCAAATAATAGGGAACAGACTTTATTTCAAATAAAAACATTTATTAAATGCCTAAATTGTGCCAAGAATGACTAGTTGAAAGGCTGGAGTAGCTTGAGGAGTTTTCAGTCTGGTTGGGAAAGAAGGCTGGCCCCATAAATAAATAATTGAATTGGCACAAAACATGGTGGACTCCATATGCACACCTCCAAGATAAAATATTAAAAACTGGATAAAACATTTTAAAGTAACATATTTAAAAGCCATAGCTGAGCTGGCAGTAAAGGAAATAACTCAAGGCAAGAAATGGTGAGAAAGCACTTTTTGCTCCTCCTGGGTGCATCTGTCAAGGCATGGTGGTCTAGAAGCTTGGATTTAATGGGTTCAGCATGTCAGACAAAAAGACCATGACCAGAGCCTGGGTCATCAGGGGGTCTGATTGCAGGGTCCTGGAGGGTGACACTCACAATGGGCAAGCTATAAAGCCCGACACCACCAGGACACTTGCCTGTCTTAGACTTTTCTACGAGTGTTTGAAAAATTGAAAGAAAAAAAAAATCCCTCATCTCAGGATTCCTTTCAGAATCCTAAACTCACTTGAATTTGAGGATAATTCACTAGATCTAAGCCAACTAAAAAAAATTCCAAGACAAAAACTTAATAAACAGTGGTTCTGGTTTTATAGGGTGTGTAGGAAAATGATAGAAGCAGACAGATCCTTTCTCAAGGAATTGACTTAAGACATGGTATTCTAGTTTGCTAGCTGCTGGAATGCAATATACCAGAAATGGAATGGCTTTTAAAAAGGGGAATTTAATAAGTTGCTAGTTTACAGTTCTAAGGCTGAGAAAATGTCCCAATTAAAACAAGTCTATAGAAATGTCCAATCAAAGGTATCCAGGGAGAGATACCTTGGTTCAAGAAGGCCGATGAAGTTCAGGGTTTCTCTCTCAAATAAGAAGGCACGTGGCGAACACAGTCAGGGCTTCTCTCTCAGCTGGAAGAGGACATGGCAAACATGGTGTCATCTGCTAGCTTTCTTTCCTGGCTTTAGGTTTCATGAAGCTCCCTGGATGGCGTTTTCCTTCTTCATCTCCAAAGGTCACTGGCTGGTGGACTCTGCTTCTCGTGGCTTTGTCATTTTGCTCTGCTCTCTCTGAATCTCCCATTCTCCAAAATGTTTCCTCTTTTATAGGACTCCAATAAACCAATCAAGACCCATGCAAATGTGTGGAGACATGTCATCACCTAATCCAGTTTAACAACCACTCTTGACTAAATCATATCATCCAGGGAGATGATCTGATTAGAGTTTCAAACATGCAGCATTGAATAGGAATTATTCTACCTTTATGAAATGGGATTTTGATTAAAACATGGCTTTTCTAGGTGGCATATATCCTTTCAAACCAGCACACATGGATTTCAGAGAATTTCCATAAAGTTTGAGGAAACTATGATCACACACACACAAATCACTAAACACACATGAAAATGTGGCCACATCAGAGAGAGTCAGTGGAGAAAACAACTGACGGTCCATATCAGGTTTGTAAGAACTGCATAATCACTAGATTATGGGCTATAAAATAAGTATATTTCATGCATTTAAGTAAATAAATGAGAGTATTGAAAGTATGGTAAAGGACAAGAAACTATCAATATTTATGAGACATATTTTTACAACAAACTCAAATATAACTTCTATAAATAAAAAACATAACAATGAAAATTAAAAACCAGGTGTTGTAGATTGAATCATGTTCCCCTCAAAGACAAGTTCTAATGTGTGGTCCTGTGGGTGAGACCTCATTTTTAAATAGGATCTTTGAAGACATTAAGGTCAAACTGAATCAGGGTGGGCCTTAATCCAATATTGCTGGGCTCCTTATCAGCAGAGGAAATTTGGACACAGATAATAATAGGAGACAGATGATGGAGACAGATTGATTTGTGGCTTTCTGGCAAAATCCAATGTAATCACCTCGATTTTGGACTTCTAACTTCCAAACTATAAGACAATAAATTCCTGTTTTTAAGCCAACCAATCTGTGGTATTTTGTTACAGCAGCCCTGGCAAACTAAGACACAGGATGAATGAACAGCAGATTAAAAATCACCAACAAGAAAATCAATGAACTGGAAAGTAGATCTTAAATTATCCAGAAAGCAGCATAGAGAAATAAAAAGAGAAAATGCAAAAGACAAATATAGAGTCATGGAAGAAATGGTAAGAAGGCCTAATAAACGCCTAACTGAAAATCCAGGAGGATAAAATAGAAAGAATGGGAAAGAGATAATTTTCGAAGATACTGTTGTTAAGATGTTTCCATAATTGATAAATAACAACAATCATCAGATTGAGGAAGCTCAAGGAATCTCAAATAGGATTAAAAAAGAAATCTTGTCTAAAGCCATCTTAATGTAACTGAAGACCACCAAAGACAAAGGGATGATTTGAGAAAGCAACAGAAAAAGAAAAGCAACAAGAGAGAAAAGACAAGTTATCCTCAAAGGTATGTTAAGCAGATTGACAGCTAGCTTCTCAATAGCAACAATAAAAGAAGAAACTGTGATAATACTCTTCAATGTGCTGAAGGAAAAACAATTGTCAGCATAAATAATTTGAATACAGAATTGAATAGTTAGTGAAGTAATTTTTTAAGAATAAGGCCAAAATAAAGACAGTTCTCGACAAAAAAGCAAACATAAAAAACAAACACACAAAAAACACTGAAGAAGTTTATTACCTATAGTTCCTCATTAATGAATGTCTAAAGAATATATTTCAGGAAGAAGAAAAATGAGCCCAAAAGGAACACCTGGGATAGTGGAAGGAACAGTGAATAAATAATTTTGTACTTGTGGGTAAATATAGTCAAATATGGACTACATAAAACAATAAAAAGTCTAATATATAGTAATATAACAGAAATATGGGATAAAATCCTCAAAAATACAAATCAGAAGATGAGATCAATGTAGAACTGTTTTAAGATTTAGGCATTATTCAAAATGGGGTAAATATTGATTAAGCTCTGACTTTTTAAAGTTAAATATGCATGTTGATCACTTCCAGGATGCTGCTAACAGAATGGAGATACAATGCATGGTTTTCAAACCAGAAGAGGAAAAAAGTGGAAGGAGGGGGAGAAAAAAGTGGAAGGCAGAAGGAAAAATCAATGCTACCAAGCCAAAAGAAGACAAGACAAGGAGTTGGTAGTTCAAAATGGGACAAAGAGAAATCACAAAACAAACAAGTAAAAATGAATTCAAATATATATTAATCAAAATGAATGCTAATAGAATAAAATTTCTAGTGAAAAGACAAAGACTGCCAGATAGGATGAACAAACCAACAAATAAAAAACTATGTAACAAATCCAGATATGGGCTATTTACAAAAAATTAAAAGAATACAGAGGTTAAAAGTAAGTGAATGGAAAGATTATATAGACAAATATTAATTCAAGAGAGCTGGCATAGCCATATTAATATTAGGTAAAAAAAAAAGACTTTATTGGAAATGAGCACATTCTGTCTAATGAAAGCGCTTCAAAATATATCAAGGAAAATTTAATCGTATTACAGAAGAAATAGACTATCACAGAGGGAGATGCTCCCTCAGACCAGATAGATAAAAATTATCTGAACTAGATCTGATGGACATATATAAAACATTGCCGCCAATAGTGGAGAACACAGAGATGATTTATGAAAACTGACCATGTTCTTTGACATGAGGCAATTGCCAACAGAAAATAAGAATAAATGTCATACAGACCACATTATATACCACATTATGTAAACAGAATGCAATTAAGTTAGAAATCCATTGCAAAACACCCTAGAGGTTTGGAAATTAAAAAAAAAAAAAAAACTCCTAAATTTCCTGTGGATCAAAGAAAAAAATAAAAATGGAAATGATAATATCTGTCAAACTGACATTTAATGAAAATTGATTTGTGGACTTTTGTAGACAGCTGCTATTCAATTCCATTCCAGCTGGTGATATCATATGGAGACGGGGACCCAAAGATGTCAGCACTTATTTTTATTTTTATTTGAAAAATGAATCTGGCTCTGTCCTTCATCTTGGGGGTTGGCATGAGGCGCACATCAGTTGGTCATGGGGTTTCATCCCTGTCCCATGGGTTGCACAGAGTCCCTGCAGTCTTCCCCAGGAAAATGCAGGAGTTCGCTCGTGCTCAGCTCCTGTGATTGCTCCTTGGCCTTGGCCAGTGCTACTCTTGCCTCTTGACATACAATAAGCCCTAATAAATATTAGTTGTTGTTGCTGTTTCTGGGACCCATGTGTAAAATCGATTTAACGATACCAGCATTGCAATGTTGTCCTGAGGATGTGCCCACACTCAGGAGAGAGTTGGTAAATAAAGGCTAGGGTTCTCTTTTTTTTTTCAGTCTGTAAGGAATGAATCAAGAAGCCAAGGGAGTGGCCAACTTGGTAGAATCCTAGATTATTCTCCTTTTACAATGATTTACATTTAAAATTTCATCTGCTTCCTTCCAAGAAACCATGGCAACTTCAAATATGGGACATAGTTTAAGGATCATTTTCAGAAACTGGGCATTCTCGCTTCTTCATTTTTTTTTAATCCGTTGTGGTTAAAATTGGGTCTGATTGCTTCTGTCCCCTTTACCCCTAGAGGATGAAGAAGAGCCACAACAAGAAAAGAGTATACCTATTTAATGAAGATTCCATCTGTGAACCCTAGATGTAGAGCAGAGGAAGAGTGAAAGGAAAAGGACTGCTGAAAGGAAGCGAAGGCACACTAAGATGGGATATAAGATTTCCAGTCCTTCTTTTCATTGAAATTTCAGTTTATAATACCTTCTCAGAAAAGACATCCTGAGCCACTCAGTTACTTGCATTGCACAGCCTTATTGTAATTATTTGTTATGATCTGATATTTTCTCATTTATTTGTTCTTATCATTCACACTCTTCTGTAATGCAAGGTTGAGTCTCTGGAAACTGTGCTCCACAAATATTGGTTGACTGAATGTGTGCATATTTTGTAAATTTGCTTAAGTCCAGCTTGGCTCTTACTTATGCACATTAGGTAAAGAGAACCCACAGATGTCTGAATCCTGGAAAAACCGAAAATGCTCATAGGGAAGGTTAAAGCAATTGCATTTACAACTCCTCTCTCTTCTCTTTATTCACCAAGGTCTTGAGGTCTTGAACTGGTCTTCCTCTGGGAAAATATTAAGATGGAGGGGCTCTTCTTGGAAGTTCCTTTTTGACTGAGGCCACTGTCTCCCTGGAAAACTCTACTCATTTCAGAATGCAGAGAGATTTCTAGATGATGTCAGGAGGTGCTGACTGCAGGCCAGATTCGACAAAATCTTGAGATGTGCAAATCCTTATTAGGCAATCCTTTCTTTGTGCTCAAATCAGGAGAATTGGAAACAACCTCCTTTCCCCCCTTTGGGTTTTGCAGCTCAAACAAAATTTTCATCCTTGCCAAAACCCCTAAATGCAGAAACATGGCAGTTTTGAACATACACAGTTTTGTTCAATAGGAAAAGAAGCAAAATGCCCTCATTTTTTGATGTCACGAATGGTGTTACGAATAGCATATTTTACTGCTCATATAAAGACTTGATTTCATGTTGACATTCCAAGATGATTTTTTTGTTTCACTTTATCCTTGAAACATTGTTAAATATAACTTACCAGCTCCATTTTAGAGGATATGGAGCTGTGACTCAAAATGATTACATTTTGCCCATGATATTTAGCCACTTACAAGAAGATCTGGACTTTACTCTTAGTTGTAATGTGCGATGTTCCTTTCTCTGTTTATGCTATCAATCACAAGCCTTCTCAAAGTGAAGCCAGCTAACTCTCTCTTAAGAAGTTGGAAGCATCCCCAAATCGGAGCAATTAAAATGTGTATTCAGAAATGGAGCGTCAGTGGCTGGGAGATTTCAGGAGGAATCGGGAGGTCATCCTGGAGGTTATTCTTGTGCATTACACAGATACATTTATTTTTAGTTTACGATGCAGTGGAGAGGCTGGAGGGAAGTGCCTGAGGCTGTGGAGCTGTGCTCCAGTAGCCTTGATTCTTGGAGATGATTGCCTGGTAAATGGCTTTTGCAGTGTGATTGTGTGATTGTGGAAACCTTGAGTCTGGTGCTCCTTTTGCCTAGGGTGTGGACAGATGAGTGAAAAACTAGATAAAAAATGGATGAATAATAGGGGGGACAGAGATTAAGGTAAATTGGGTAGATGGAAATGGTGGTGGTCGGTGGAGGTGAGAGGTGAGGGGTATGGTATGAGTTTTTTCTTTTTTCTTTTAGTTTCTTTTTCTGGAGTGATGCAAAGGTTCTAAGGAATGATCAGCTATGTGATGGATATTGTGGGCTGTTGATTGTGCACCATGTATGGAACGTTTGCATGTTAAGAATGTTTGTATGTTTGTATATGAAGATTTATCAATAAAAATATTTTTAAAAATGTGTATTCAGGGGATGAGAAGAAATACTCTTGAGAAGGCTACGTTTTGTAATTACTCAGGTATGTACTGACAACATTGCATGCAATAGTTAATAAATTTATATTGTACTGGGAAACATTATAAACAATAATAAGAAGGTGATAATAATGACACCTTACACTCATATTATGCTTTTATTTTTCCAAACAATTGTAAAGTCTATTATTTCATTATAGCCTCACAAATGATGCCTTACATTCTTACAATGTTATACTTTTCGCAGGTTGTCGAGTTAGGTGTCTCTAAATAATGTCTGCAAACTCTAGCCAAAAGCCCATGAAGTTGCCTAGGATAAAAAGGAAGTTGCCTTTCAAAAGGCAGCAAATTAAAAGTGGGGAAAGAATAATCCTATACATTCCAATACTCAGTTATCTAATTCCTTTGGGATTTCAGACTCTGTTCATAGTCATGAATGCTTTGGCATCAACTAAAGCTGCAAGTCATAGCCGTTATATAAAGTTGTATCCATTATATTAAAGAGAAGTGTCAGTGAGCATTTTTGCTTTCATTTGTTGCTGGAATTCAGACCACACTAGTAATTAGCTATAACTCATTTGCCCCAACAATTACCCACAATTACGTATAATCTCTTCGGTAATGGAACACATGGCACAGTTGGCCCACACTTTTTTATTTTTGCATGGGCAGGCACCAGGAATCAAACCTGGGTCTCGGTCGTGGCAGGCCAGAATTCTGCCACTGAGTCACCCTCACACTGCCCCATACTTCCTTTTGGGTACTAACTTCTTGGGTGAGAGGTCACCCCAGGCTTGGGGAGGGGCAGGCTGTCAGCTGTCTGTGGGCCTGGTAGACAACACGTGAAAATAATTGTCTACTGACACCATAAAGACATTGAGTATGCAGGGAAAACTTCTGAATTTTATTTTTAAGTGGAAGAACAGGAACAAGATTTAGCTGCTTTATTGTTTGCAAAGAATACTCTGGGAGATAGTGGGCTTTCTTTGGAATTCACATTCACTCTTATGTAGAAAGCAAGAGTCTGAGTTGGGTAGAAAATTCTGCAGGAGTAGGGCCTGAGGCTGCAGAGCAAGATAACTGAGCCAAGAGTCTTGGGATGGAACCTTACAGAGTCTCAGTCCATAGCTCTTTCAGATGCAAACTTGCGCTCCAGCAGCATGCTGCCTTATTGTATGCAGGACAGTAAACTAGGCTTACAAAGGAAGCACTGCCTCCCATGGTGGTATGTTGGAAAAGTGGTGTTCTAGTTTGCTAGCTGCCGGAATGCAATATGCCAGAAACAGAATGGCTTTTTAAAAGGGGAATTTAATAAGTTGCTAGTTTACAGTTCTATGGCTGAGAAAATGTCCCAATTAAAACGAGTCCATAGAAATGTCTAATTTAAGGCATCTAGAGAAAGATACCTTGGTTCAAGAAGGCCGATGACGTTCAATGTTTCTCTCTCAGCTGGAAGGGCACATGGTGAACATGGTGGCATCTGCTGGCTTTCACGTGGCTCTACGAAAGGGACTCTCTCCAAAATGTTTCCTCCTTTAAAGGATTCCAGTAAGCAACTCCACCTTGAATGGGTGGAGACACACCTTCATGGAAATCATCCAATTAAAAGTTACCACCCACAATTGGGTGGGTCACATCTCCATGGGAACAATCAAATGCTCCTAACCAGCAATATTGAATGAGGATTAAAGGACATGGCTTTTCTGGGGTCCACCACAGACTCAAACCAGCACAGTAGGTTTGTGGGAGTTGTGTCTCATGGGTACATGTTCATTTTAAGGCTTCAGTCTTTTACAGTAAGAGAGTTAAATTACCCCTAAACTAGTTTTCATAGCTCAGATTAATATTCTACATTAAAGTATTCTACATAAAGAGTAGATACTTTCACAGTGACATGAAACTGTTCCAGTCCTGGCTCTACTATTTGCAAGCTGGATGAGTTTGCTTACTCTTTCTGAGCTTCAGTTACCTCTTCTATAGAATGGGTAAAATAATAAATACTACCTCATTAGGTTGCTGTTAGGTTTAAAGAGATCACGATAAAGCCTTTGGTATACTGTGTGGAATTAAGGATGCCACGGATACCTGCTGTGGCTGTTAATGTCCCTACCTACAACAAATGATGTGTTGTCTTATTTGATCCACATAATCACCCTATGATTATATCATCACCAATTGACAGGTAAGGAAACTAAGCCCCAGAAAGGGCATAGAATTTGCTGACGTTAAGACAATTCTTAGGTGGAGATAAACTCAAAATTCTGGTGGATCAAGTCTTCCTTTCAAAAGGCTCACTGATGTAAGATAGCAGCATGGAATATATTCTATCATTAACCAGGATTTTATGCTGTTTCCACATGTAATTGCCAAGGATGCATTTCTTCCCTTTGGCTCCTTCAATGAAGCCTACCACTCCTTGCTAGTGACTCTTCTTTTTTTATTAGTTGCAGTACCAGAATAATGCCACCAGGCCCCAAAGAGGTACACGTCCTAATCCCCAGAACCTGTGGATATGTCAGGAGATTAGCAAAGGGGAATTACATTTGCAGATGGAATTAGGTTGCTAATCCAGTTGACTTTAAAAATGGAGAGATTATACTGGATTACCCATATGGGCTCAATGTAATCACAAGGATCCCTAAAAGTGGAAGAGGGAAGCAGAACAGAGTTAGAGAAGGAGCTGTGACAATGACTGAGAGGTCAGAATGAAATGATGTGAGGTCCCATCATGGCCGGCTTTGAAGATGAAGCCACCAGCCAAGGAATGCGAGAAGCCTCTAGAAGCTGGAAAAGGCAAGGCAGGGATTTTCCCTTAGAGTGTCCAGAAAAGAACATGGCACTGCCAATTCCTTGATTTGTGTTCTGGTACTCTACCTCATGAAAGATGTCCCTTTCTGGATGATGGATTTAACAGGACCCCTAGGCATAAGTGGCCACTCATTGCAGGCATCTCAAGGCCAAAAATTGCAGAGGGACGTTCCCAGAGAGATCTCTTGATGAGATATTTTCTCATCAAGAGATGTCAGCATTTGGACATGGATCACTCTAGAGGACCAAATGTCCTAGTGAAGCAAGATGAGAATGACCTTATCATCTGTGCCAATCAGGGTTCCACCAGAGAAACAGACCCAGTAAGGATATGTGTTAAGAGAGTTATTGTTAGGAATTGGTTTATGTACTTGTAGGGGGTGGCTAGGCAAGTTTGAAATTTTTAGGGCAGGTTGGAACCCCAGGAGCATGGGCTAAAATTTCTGTCCTCAGGTGGAATTTCTTCTTCTCCAGGGCAAAAGAATCTTCAGTTCTTTCAACTGCTTGGCCATGCCCATCATATATCTAGGATAATCTCCCTTGCTTAAAGTCAACTGATTAGGAGCTTCAATCACGTCTACAAAATACATTTATGCATAAAATGGACCATCACATCATCCCAAACAAGCTACTTCTTCAAGTGAAAAGTAATAGTAAAAAGATCTGAAACTGCAAAATATTTTTATATATGTATTTACTAATCAATGATATGAATTGGTTTTATTATATTGGTGGACCTAAAATTAGTTCCATTAAAAATTATTTTAATAGTGTGTCCTCTGGTTTCATGGATATGTCTCTTGCTTCAACAGTGTTTGGATGGAACAGACCTGAGGACTATGTCCCCCTTTCAGCCCTGGACCACCCTCCAACTTCCTTCTCATTGCAAACTCTGGGACCATCTTCTTATTTACCCCCTGCTTCCATGACCAGCTAGCCAGTTTTTGTTGGATAACTCCTCATTGTCCACCAAGCATGAGCTCCCAGATCAGTCAGAATTATTCTCCCAAAGTGGAGGGCACTGTCACTTGCATCAATGGGTCTCCTATACCTACGTTTCTCTGGGCGTCTGTTTTGAAAGGCATGAACTATTTCTTCCACGAGTTGATAGAGGAGAAGCATGAGGGCATGAGTCGTTCTTGAAGATGCAAACCCAGTGTATTGTACATGCAGAAACCTTCCCAAACTGAGTGAGGTAAAACCCTGGATGCCCTGGAAACCATCATGGCCCCAGAGAAGAACCTGAACCAGGTTCTTTTGGATCTGCATACCATAGGTTCTGCCAACATAGACATCTCTGTGACTTCTTGGAGAGCCATTTCCTAAACGTGGAGTTGAAACTTATCAAGAATATGGCAACCACCCCATTAACCTCAGCCTGCAGGCTGGCCTGGGTTACTGTCTCTTTGAAATGTTCGCTTTCAAGTGTGACTAAGAGCCTAGAGGCCTTTGGTGGGGGCAAAGGGGGGAGGCATGTCTGCATGCATCTGGTAACCAGGCTTCTCCTTAACCCCTCCCTCCAGCCAGGAGGTATCTTATTAACCAACCACCTTGCAGCCATTCAGTAAGTTGAGAAGTAAGTGTAAACAGTAAAAATTTTTGCAGAAAAAAAGAAAAACAATTCTAAGCATAAAATATCTTCCTAAAAAATTAAAAGTAATATCTATCTATGCTTAAAAAATTAGTAGAATACTTAATCTTGGTACATGTTTACATACATTTATCAAGATTTTAGGTGTCTCTGTCTTCAAAGAAGATAAGCCCAAAGAGACCCAGGCCATGTCATGTTATAATCAAACTGCTGGATTCCAAAGATAAAGAGAGAATTCTGAAAGCTACAAGAGAGAATTAACATGTCATATACAAGGGAACCTCAATAAGATTAAGACCAATTTCTCATTTGAAACCATAGTCGCAATGAAGCAGTGGGAAGACACATTTAAAGTACTGTAGGCAAAAAATTGTTAACCAAGAATTCTATATCTGGTAAACCTGCCTTTCAAAAAATGAGAAGAAAAATGAGGAGGAAATTAAGACATTTCCAAATAAGCAAAGCTGAGGGAGATTGTCACCACTAGACTGGCCCTATAAGCAGGGCTAAGGGGAGTATTGCAGATTGAAAGGAAGGGACACTTAGTTGACTGAAGCCACATGAAAAATTAAAGCCCTCACGTTTAGATAATAGCATGAGTAAATATAAATACTCGTCTTTTTGTATTTTTATTTGTGATTCCGCTTTCTGTCTCTAACAGCATCTAAAAAGCAAATGTGTAAAATGTAATGATCAATCAGTGATTTTTGGACTTGTAATGTATAAACATGTAACTTGTGACAAGAACTACATAAAAGAGCAAGGACAGAGGGGTAAAGGAGCATAGTTTATGCATGCTATTGAAGTTATGTTGGTATTAACGCAAACGAGATTGTTATAGATTCCGGATGTTAAATTTAAGCCCCATGGAAACCACAAAGAAAATATCAGAGAATATGCAAATTCACAGAGACAGAAAGTGGAGTTACGAAGGGATGGAGACAGGGGAATGGGGAGAGAGTTAATGCAAGGTGAGTGCAGACTTCCTGTTTGGGGAAAAGGGAAGGTCCTAGCAATGGATTGTGGTGGAGGCTCTGTAACACTGAGTTGCAGTGTATGCGATGAGCCCATCTAAATGCCACACTTGGGAAGGGTTGAGATGGAAAGGTTTACATTGCATATGTTTCCATGATTTTTAAAAAAAGAAAGAGAAACTAAAGAGGCAGTGACAATTTAACGTGATACATGATCTAGAATGGGGTCTAAGAATGGAGGAGAAGAGGCTCAAACAAGGACATTGTTGGCACATAAGAGAAAATAAGGATATGGAATGCGAGCTTTATATTACCATTAAATTTCTTGAGCTTGATAACGGCACTTAAGGTGATTCCATAAGTGAATATCCTTGTTTGTAGGAAAAATACATGGAAGTATTATGTTTTCAAGGAGCATATATCTATGACCTGGTCTCAAATGTTCAGAAAATAGGTAGATGATGGATAGACAAATAGATAGAATGATAGTGCAAAGGTGGCAAAGTTGATGTCTGGAGGTCAGATGGGGCTGGACTCGTACTTTCCATATGGGGTTTGTATTATTTTGCAACTATCCTGTAAATTTGAAATTATTTTAAAATTAAAAGTTAAAAAAATATATATTCTAGACAGCTGGTGTGTTTGGGAACTCTCCAGGTATGTCAGGACTGTCTTGGTTGAACTGGCTGTAAGTCACTCTACGTAAGACCTTTCTGTCACTCATTATCTCCTAATCTTCACTTCCCTCCAAATTTGGAGATGCCAGAGACAACACCGGGAGGGGAAATCAACGTGAAACTTTTTTTTTTTAAAAGCTCATCATATTCTTTCCATTCCTGCAAACTTCTATGCTAAGGGAGAGGAAAAATTTTAAACTGGGTTAGACTTTGACACTTTGATTTTACATTCAACTGGCTTTTTGATACCTGGAAAAATAACTAGAAAAGTTCTGGAATCTGCCTGCTATTTCATCTGGGGCAGAAAAGAATGATTTGGCAAAAGTTGGTTGAAAGTGCTTTTAAATGCTAAAGCTATATGCCCTATTTCCTTTTTCTAAGGCACTTTCCCATATATACTACAGTAAAGAGAACGAGATTGAGCTTCTCCATATCTAACAAACACAAAACAGAACAATAACAGTAACAATCACAACAGAAGTTCATCCATTTTACAGGTTTCTACTTTATGTGTCTTAGAAGGGGAGGGTCAGAGAGTCCTGAAAAGATGGAGTTTCTAATGGAAAGGCTGACAGACCCTTAACTACAAGTGTGTTGCTTGGCACCACTATAACAAAAGGTGGCAGGGATCCAGGGGAGCTGCAGTTGCATGCCTGAACTTTATTAAATATCTAACTGTAGTCTGCAGGCCCTGGCCAGCTTGTAACTCATTCCTGGCTGACATATCCTGGCTCGTAATTAGTATAGTACTAATATGGTCCTCATTTTTTTATTCTTTTCCTATAAAACAAGACTGTTCCAAAAGACAAAGATGCCCTTCACTTGGCAACAGGGGAAACCCATGGCGTTGGATTCCCTAGGCAGTTATACTGGCTGGGATCTGTAGAGAAGGGAAGTAGGTTTGGTTTTCATCTGTCTCACCTTGAAGTAGCATACAGATCCCCAGATTCTAATTTTAACCTATATTATCAATCTGTTCCCCTCATGAGATTTTGTTCTTTGACTTGCTAATGCAGAGAAAATGGACCGTCTTTTCCCCACTGTTCTCATTCCTCAAGGACAAGTGCAGAAAGACACAGCCTATCAAATGGATGAATCAATGGTTTTAGACTTATAATGTATAGAAATGTAATTATGAGGATGGGCACAGACCAGACATACTTTTTGATGGTGGGTCTGCAACTAGCATGTTTTATGTTTGTGCTTATTTCCTGGAGTTGCTGTGGGTGAGTTTGTACTGTGTCTGCATAGCAGAAGTGGAACCGTGTTTCCCAGTATTTCCTACTGAATAGTTCCAGATTAGTAGCGTAATGAAGTGTGAGAGGCAGAGATGACTGGTAGCAGTGTTCTTTTTCCCTCAGAAGCTTGTCACCTGCCCCAGTGCTGGTACATTTCTTACAAGTGCTTGCTTATCTATGGGCTCACCCTGCTGGCACCTCCTTGAGCTCCGCCTGCATTATCTGTCAATTTCTCCAGCTCTTGTGGCTCATCTGTCAGATTCTCCCATTCCACTGGATTATCTGTCAGCTGCTCCTAATCTGCAGGATTATCCTCTAGATTCTCCAATTCCTGGGCCAAGTGTGAATTTCACTCAGTAATGAAAAGTGCCAGAGTCACGTCATTGAATTTGGGTGTTTGGAGAGATCAACATGGACTTCAGGATGGCCTTGTGAGTTCCAGCTCAATATCATGGGCTCCATTTTATCCTTGTCCCCCCTCCCAGTCCCCCGTCACTTCACATCCACCTTTCCTTCTCAATTGCCTGCCATGCTGACTTTCGGACCAGGACAAGAAGCAAGTACTACAGCCTTAATGAACTTTTACATCATCTTTCATATTTGTGTATGGTCAAATCCTCATAATAAATCCTTTATTTTATATCATGCTTAGTGATTTTTATCTCTGATTATACTCTGCTTGATACATTTGCACAACCTTAAGCAATCTAGCCTTGCACAGTGCCCAGTAAATATTCAATAAATACTTGTTACTGAGGCAGACAGAACATCTTTCTTTATTCTGTTTGATAGCAAGTGGATACCAGAGATAGGATTTGAACCTAGACTGTCTGAGACCATACTCAGAATACCTTGAGTGGCCACCATATGCAATTTGACATCAAAGGAGGTACCATGTGAAAAGGTGTTCAATTTAAATTTTGATATGAGTAAGAATCTTCTCTTTGAGAAGAGGGACCTCTCATGAACTGCTGGCATCACTTGGCTCAGCCACTTTGGAGCTCAATTTGGTAACATCTGCTAAAGTTTAAAGGATTCACATTTATGACACAGCTAGTGCATTTCATACTGTCTTCCCCAGCATACATTTCCATGTGCACACAAGGAAACATTTACACGGATGCTCAGTAGAACACAATGGATGTTCATTAATATGGCCAGAGGTAAAAATATGATGGCGCCTCTGTCCATTCTATGCAATGAGGTTGATCTATATGCACTAATGTGGGAAGACCTTCATGAGTATTGTGGAATGAGCAAGATATGAATGATGTATTTAGCAATACGATTCATGTGAAGACACACAAATAAAACAGGGCTATATATTTTCCATGAGCAAATGTATGCAAGCAAAAGTATTAAAAATAATATGACAAGTTAATAACGGTGACTGGACGAGAGGGGTAGAAAATGGGGATTGGGCGTTGTTTCAATTTCGAGGCTGCTATGCAATGAGTTGGCTTAAACGATGGGAATTTATTGGTGCATGGTTTTGAGGCTCGGAGAAGTCCAAAATCAAGGTGTCAGCAAGGCAATGCTTTCTGAAGACTGTGATGTTCTGGGTCTGGCTGCATTCCGTCAGGCGATGCTCATGATGACGTCTCTCCTTTCTCTTCCATTGACCTCTAGCTTCTACTCCTCCCTATGGCTGTCTCTATATCTGAATTTCATTCCTGTAAAGGACTCCAGTAATCTAGATTAAAGCCCAACCTGAATCAGTTGGCCACAGCTTAACTAAGAATAGCATTTCAAAAGGTCCTGTTGACAATGGGTTCACACCCACAGGAATGGATTAAAATTAAGAACATGTTTTCCTGGGATACATACCTCTAAGCCACCAAGTGAGTGACAAAGTTGAATTTAATTGATAGTGTTTTAATTCTCTCACAAAGAAAATGAATTCATGTGTTATTTTTGCTTGATACAAACATGAAGGTGAAACCTCTGAGATGAGCTGGCTATTGTTGACTATTCAACTGATTATTAAAAGGCAAATAGTGTATTTGAAATACCTTAGCTAATACTTTCATCTTGTAAAGGAGACAAGTGGGGTTCAAAGACATGAAATGATTAGCTGAAAGGAGAACCCAATATGATTTTGAAATCAGGATTGCCCAAGGTGAATTAGCAATGTAGAGTTTCTGGAATTATTTGTCAGTAATTTCTGAAAATATTTTGATGAAACCAGAGGATAATCAGGGCCACCAGTGAGGAAATCCCTGGGACAAGCCAGGGCCAGAATCAGCATCCACAATTGTGTCTAACATCGTTGCCAAAGGACCCAGTGAGGAGCATGTCAACCCATTACTATCATCTTTGATTTCTGTAGTTTTTTAATTCTGTAAGTTTTTCTAACTTCCTCAACCTTTGTTGCCTCAGTAAAATGGTTTTCTTTATGGCATGTTTCAACATACTCTAGCCTTTTTTCCTTCTTCAACATGATCCACATTTGAAACACTTCTCTGGAGAGTCGAAAACTCAGAGGCTGTTCCCTACAAACCCGTTTCTTTAAATCAACAGAATTTGTGATGAATGCTGAGTTTCGCTGGTTCTGATGCCCCGGGAAGGAGGGAGTCAGTTTCTGCTTTGACGAAGATAATTATATTTGGCTTTCTCAAGGGAAATAACCACAGAGCAGTTCAACAGCTGTAAGTCCCTGGCCTAATTCCAGTCTGCTTTTTTTTTTTATATAAGGGTCTGCTGGATTTATAGACTCTAAGAGTTAAATTTTACTCATCACTCAAATCCTACCTATGCTATTTCCATTTGTAAAGGTCCTAATCCCTGATCTCCACCCAACTTTCTAGTTTAGGTGCTCCAGTCCACATCACAGAGGTCACATTTGTATTACAATGATCTCCTCTGTTTTTTTCTTTCCCTCTCTTGAGATCAGAGGGAGAGGTGGGGGTGCTGGGCCGGTGGGAGCCTTCTCTGTGGGTGTCAGTATATTGTCTTTTCATCATAATTTCAACAACGTAGCTGAGTCTTGGATCTCTAACCCCAAGGCAGAGACTTTAAAATGCCAGCATTTGAGGAAGGCATCTGTGCTGCCAGTGGGAAGTGTAGCATTTCCCTTTTGGTAGATGTAAATCAAGGAAAAAGGGAGATGAGGGAAAGAAAGGAAGAGATTCCTTCTGGAAAGATTTCACCAATGCAGATGAGAGGACTGAATTATATTAAAAAATTTTCAAAGTGTCTAGTACCTCGCCCTGTGTTTATTAGCTTTCTTATAAATACTGAAATGAATAATGTATAAAGGCACCGGCATTAAATTTTATATTTTCTTAGTTTAGGTTCACATTAACTGAATTTTCTTGATCAAGTAGAGGAAAAACAATCTTCTAGTCTAACTTTTCTTCTAACTGTCATGCTCATTTCATGCTCTAGAGCTGTGGCTTTGGTGAAGTGTGTGTGTATGTGTGTGTGTGTCTGTGTGTACACATGCACTTCCCTGCAGTAAAAATTCCAAAAGCATTTGTCTTTTTGGATTTTTTTTGCATGGACAGGCACCGGGAATCGAATCTGGGTCTCCGGCATGGCAGGCGAGAGCTCAGCCATTGCGCCACCATCACCCACCCCAGTATTTATCTTTTAAAGAGATCTAAACTCAAGGAATCAGAGGCTTGGTTTGGAGACCAGACCTGTCAGTTGCCTTGGAAATGGTGACTGGCCCTCTGAGATTGAAAATGAAAGCTTTGGTTTCCATGGACTCCAAGGTCCGGGAATAAGATCCTGTATTCTTTATGAACCCAGGAATTTATGCCCATGTCCTTTTCTCCTATAATTTAAAGGAGACAGAGGCTAACTAGTGAAAATAAATGGTTATTTTTCTCCAACCCATCTATGCCACAAGCCCTAGGGAGGGCTAAGACTGTCTAACAATATTTCATCCATCCCATAAAAATATGAGGAGAGTCTGTGTATATGTACTTGTAAGAGTAAACCAAGCTTGCAGGAAACTTTCTCTAACTCCTGGACTCCATGGTCAACCTATAGTCAGAGAATATGTTAAAAAGTTAAAATGGACAACCCCATCTAACAGAGAATTTCACAATTAAACATCTCACATGCTCAAGTGCAGTCACAAATAGCATTGTTTCACAAGTTAACAATGTGATGGTTGAAGCCAAATGTATATGAAAAACAGATGGGCCCAGAGCTAACAGAAAGGGGAAAACTGTTCCAAACTAGGCTTGTTAAATATTATTATCTCTGAATATAAGCAGGAACAAATGCATTCTGTTTGGAGTAAGCCAAAAATGTCTTAGGATCTTTTTAGTTCATAGTCGGTCCTCTCACACATAGATAAAAGGGCCATAAACAACTGGATGGTCTCCAATCTGATTAAAACACCTAACATTGTTTTAATTAACAAATTCAGCTATTCTTACAAAGAATTCTATACAAGGACATTGTCTCTGAGAAAGATATTAAGAGCCTAAGTACAGTCTAGAAAGGTGGACCAAGGTTGGCTTTTCGAATCTGTAAGATGCATCAATGACAAGTGTTTCAGAAATCAGAAATTTCCATTTTATCCCCAAGATCTTTTCTCCCCCATTCACAGATTTTTGAAATTTCTTTACCAGTTACTTCTTTTCATTTTATAATAAAAAAATGAGATATAAGAAAAACAAATACTTCTCCAGATGTAACCCCTTGGCTAAAGTTCTTACTAAAGTGTAAATGACTGATAGTAAAGTTGTTCTCTGAGAATGAATTTCAATGGGACATCTAAGGCAGAGGGAACAGGCTACCCAGGAGAGGGCAGGAGGTAGAACATAAGAGCAGTTTGGAAGGTTGGCTGGGCTGGAGAATGACAAACTTTGCTCACTTCATTTCTTTACATAAACATAAAATCAGATTTAGCTAATATGGAAATTTAGCCAGTCATTAAACTAATACTAAAAGCCAGGTTTTCAGCACTTACTTTGAAAGGAAGATCTGATCTGTGAGGAAATAAACATACTCACAGTATGTTATTAGGGATACTGAAAAAAGAGTAGTGAACCCAAATACCCTCATCAACCTACCAGTTAACGTCTGCAATTATTCACTCATTGTGTTCTCTTTGGCACGTATAAGTTCTAAAAGGCAAATATCTCTGGGAAAGGTATTATTTTGATATTATGATCATTTGTTCTCAAATATACAACTCACATGTACAGAGGGAAGAATGGAAAAACAGGGTTGATGGGGTGGGGAGACCAAGCTGCAACTGAATGCCTGAGATGGAGATGGCGACAAATTAGGATCAAAACTGGGTGCAAAAATAGGAGCCTGTGACAATAAAAATGAGTAGTGATAGTAATAAAATATAACACTATAAGGCTTCTATATGCTGGACACTCTTCTGAGAATTTTACATATATTAAATCATATAGAGTTCTGTTAATTGTCAATATCATCGTATAAATATCTGTTCTTGAATTAGTCATTCACTCAACAGATCTCTGCTGAGCCCCCATTATATTCCAGGCACTTTTCTAGGGCTAGAGTTACAGAGGTCAAGAAGACAGCTAAAGTTACTGTTCTGCCAGAGTTTACATCTTAATGGGGGAAAAAAACCCACAGAATAAATAATATATACATAACATTATTTTAGATGATGAAAAGCTCCATTTACTATAAAAATAGTATGATAGAGAGTAACAGTGGTGTGGGCTGAACAGCTTTTGATAGGGTGGTCAGGAAACATTTCTCTTGAGGAGGGAACACTCAATCTGTCCTTTGAATGATGAGGAGTCAGCCACACGAAGATCAGTGGACAGAGAATATCAGGCAAAGGATATGGCATGTGCAAAGGCCCTGGTGTGGAACAAACTTGATTTATTCGAGGGATTGAAGGGTTTGTTTGAGGGATCTCTGAGGCACAGTGAGCAAAAGGGAGAGAGCTAAAGGTGAACTCAGCTGGGCAGGAAGAATGCCACATGTGCCCATAAAATGCGGATGTTATTCATGAGTGGTGGAAAGTGCTTATTACTGGAAGGCTCTGAAAATGAAAAGATGCATAAGACTTAGCCCGTGTCTCAGTCTTAGGGGAAATTGACATTACCACTCTAGAGTATACTTACTTGGTCCTTCATAAGCCTAAGCATTTGCAGTGATTGTAAGAAAGGAGCAGTTCCTAAGGGGAAGAATGGTCAATAGAGTCTCTGTGGGGGAAGCTAGGTTTCTGCTGGCCATGAGAGAAAGAAAGAGTTGAGAAAAAGAGCCCTACAGGCTAAAGCTGGCTGCCCTTAGTGCTGTCTCAGTTTCTTTAATGAGTCTTCACGTCATGCCATATGCCAAGAATAAGAAGTTATCTTATGTTTCCTCACCTTTGCTTGAGGATACTTAATTCATCTGGGTCTCTCATGTGTCTCAAGTGTGTTTGCATGCCCATATGTGAGTGTGCATGTATGTGTTGTGCTGTGTGTGTGTGTTAGGACACTTTCTACCTTTTGGAACCAGAAGAGATTTATTGGAAAGCTCTTGATTTTTTCAACTCTACCATCTTGTAAAATAGCATAAGGTCTTTGGGGAAGGATGTTTCCATTTGATCTTTTTTTTTTTTTCACATGGGCAGGCACTGGGACTCAAACCTGGGTCTCTGGCATGGCCGGTGAGAACTCTGCCTACTGAGCCACCTTGGCCTGCCGCCATTTGATCTTTTTTAGAAATATGTTTTTATTGTGAAATCTTCACACATACAGTCCATATATGATGTATAACCAATGGCTCACATTATCATCACATAGTTGTGTATTCATCACCATTATCATTTTTATAAAATTTGCATCATTCCAGAAAGAGAAATAAAAAGAAAAAAGAAAAATCTCATGTATACCATACCCCTTACTCCTCCCTCTCACTGACACCAGTATTTCAATCTACCCAGTTTTTACTATTTATCTCCCCATTATTTATTGCTTTTTTATCATTATTTTTTTACTCATCTGTCTATACCTTGCAGAAAAGGAGTATCAGACACAAGGCTTTCACAATCACACAGTCACACTATAAAAGCTATATCTTTATACAATTATTTCAAGAATCAAGGCTACTGGAACACAGCTCAACAGTTTCAGGTACTTCCCTCTAGCCACTACAATACACCATAAACTAAAAAGGGATATCTATGTAATGCATAAGAATAACCTCCAGGATAACTTCTCAACTCTTTTGGAAATGTCTCAACCACCAAAACTTTGTTTTGTCTCATTTCTCTCTTGCCCCTTTTGTTCAAGAAGGCTTTCTCACTTCCAGGATGATGGGTTCTGGCTCATCCTAGGAACATCCTGTCTCACGTTGCCAGGGAGATTTATATCCCTGGGAGTCATGTCCCATGTAAGAGGGAGGGCAGTGAATTCAACTGTCCAGTTGGCTTAGAGAGAGAGGCCACAACTGAGAAACAAAAGAGGTTCTCTGGGAGTGACTCTTAAGCACAATTATAAGTAGGCTTAACTTCACCTTTGCAGGAATAAGTTTCATAGGGGTGAACCCCAAGATCAAGTGTTCAGCCTACTGAACTGGTTGTCCCACTGCTTCTGAGAATATCAAGAATTCCCTAGATGGGGAAGGTTAATATTTTCTCCTTTCTTCCCAGTCCCTCAAGGGGACCCCAGAAATACTTTTTTATTCACTGTCCAAATTACTCTGGGATATATCAAGGAGTCACACTAAATTATGCACACCAACAAGATCTCATGCCATATTCAAGATTCCATGTACTTATGGTGTTCAACTAAGCCGACCATACAAGTTAAATTAGATAATGCACTACCCAGAATATAAATTTTTCACCAAATAAATATCTCCATTTGATCTTAAATGTCTGTTCTGATGGTCTTATAGACAAATACCTCTAGAATCTTAAGAGTAATACATTTTCAGTTCAGTTCATCCGACCTTTATGAAGACTTTCCAAAGGCCAACTGCTGAGGGAGGCAGTGTCTCAACAAAGATAGGAAAATTATATGCCTTAGCCTTCAAGGAGCACATCTGTAACAATAAAGTACCATACAAAATTAAGTTTCCCATTTGAGCTTATTCTGTGTCATTACAACTTGACAGCATATTTTACTTCCAGTCCTTCGCCTTCCTAACAGTCAAGTTGCACATAAAGCTCATTCTCATGCAGTCCAGACCCGTTACCTAATCCAGACAAACTCCACCTTGCTGTCAGTGGGCTGTGTCACCCGGAGACCATGCAGAACGTGGAAGTGGCCAGACTTGAGAGCTGGGCTTTACTATAATTCTCAAGCACTCATGAGTAGCTGGAGCCTTTGAAATGGACATGGATTATTAATGGATAGAAAGCACTTAGGGGATAATGTCTCAGGAATGAAAATCCACAAGGAGACATGAGTGGGGAATGTATCCTGGGAAGAAGAATAATATTTACTAGAATATGTTTGTTTCAAGGCAGATTCCTATGTTTTTTTCTGCTTATAGTGGTCAGCTCTGGGAGCAATTTCAGGCTTGAAGAAAGGGCTTGTGGAAGAAGTTCAGCTTGTGAAATGCTATATCCCTGGTGTTCACATGCTGGTGAAGAGGTCCGGGTGGGGATGACATTCCTATATTTGCTGAAAGTTATGGTCTCCTCCTCCTCCAATTCCCCCTGAAGTTTTTCTTTCAGCAAATCTTTTATGTAATACTAGTCAATGGGCATATGTGATGAGCAAGATGTGTCCATGCCTGAATTGCTAGAGTTCACAGTTCTGCTGGAGAGACAAACATGAAGCAAATAAATCTCAAATAATGCTCTGATTTCACTTATGATGGATGCTATGAATGTCATGAAGGAGAAGCACATGGCAGCAAATATTTTGATCCCAGTTGAGATGAAGATGGAAGCCTCTGTGATTGGGTCTCAGGCTTCAGACTTGAATTTGTCTTTGTTGACTGAAAGCAGGATTTGATCAGGTGAAACTCGGGCAAGGAAGACCCCATCCCCTGATGATCTTCTGAATCTGTGCTCTTCTCTGTTCCCATCCTTCTCAGTTGCTCCTACCCTTCTTATCCTTAGTCATGCATGGACCTTGAGCTCCTGTAGGGCAGGGACCAAAGTCCTATCTTTGAATATCGATGCCCCATGCTGCAACTGGTACACAGTGGTGCTGGTTTCTGTACCCTAGAAAAGGCTATGTTCTTTTAATCCATTCCTGAAGGTACAGACCTGATGTGGGTGGGAACTTTTGGTTAGCTTATTTCAATTTGAGATATGCCCCACCCCATTCAAGCTGGCACTTAATCCTTTTACTGGAGTCCTTTATGAGAGGATAAAGGACAGAAAGGGCTGAGAGAGCTTAGAGATAAAAGCCCCCAGAGAAGCTGCAGAGAAGCTGAGAGACAAGGACACACCCACAGAAGCTGAGAGGGCCACTGAAGCCGGAAGCTGAAAGCAACAAAACCTGGGGAAAGAAGAACGAGCAGATACCAGCCATGCACCTTCCCATGTGACAGAGGTGTCCTAGATGCCAGCAGCCTTTCTTCAGAGAAGGTATCCTCCTATTGATGCCTTAATTTGTACATTTTCATGGCCTTAGAATAGTAACTTTTAGCTAATAAATCCCCATTGTTAAAAGCCAGTCCATTTCTGGTAGTATTGCATTCCGGGAGCTTTAGCAAACTGAAACAATAGAAAATGCCAAATAAATGCTAGTTCAATTGAACTGCAGAGTGTCCTACTGCTTCTCTACTTCCAAGAAGAGTCTCAGCTGGACAGAGCACGCTGTGGGGCCCCTTTGGGCATTATTCTCCATGTAGACCTTGCATAGAGCATCCTTTATCACTGCGTCTGGCTAAGCTGTCTGGCTGAGGGGTCTAGACAGGGGCTGAAAGGTAAGGCAGATGCTTGAGTGTGGTATAAAGCTTTTGTTCCAAGCATTCTGCTCCTTCTAAAGGAATTCCTTTCTACCAGGCTCTCCAGGGGTATGAGGGATTTGAGTGTCAACTTTATTCCTGAAGGGTCTCATAATCAGACTAATTATCAGGCTACATCTCAGCTAGCACCTTCCAAATAATCTCTGAGGAACCTCCAACATAGCCTGAGAGAAGACACGAGTGTTTCAGGGAAAAAACACTGTAATACAAACTTAACTCTACATTCCCCTTAACAAAAAGTATGTTTTCTTGCATTCTCTAGGTCACTACCAACTACCTAGAAACATCATTACTGTCCTAGAATCCAGCTTTCTCTCCACCACTACTTGCCTCCTTCCAAGCTTGTATGTCTTACTTAGTCAATGTCATAAATATATTTCAAGTCTCTCACTCCTCTTAATCTCATTACCAGTTACTTAGAATGGACAAGTGGTCACCCTGCCTCCAGCTTTTGCTGTCCACAGTATTTTTTGTAGTTTTGAAATACAAATTTATAATGACTATCCTTTTTGGCATGCTGTCACCCACAGTATAAAATGCAGAGCAACAGGAGTGTATAAGAAGCCTGGTGATTTGACCCCAGGCCACATGAATGTCCTTTTCCTCCTATTCTCCTTGATTTTCCTTCTTTTCTGCTCCTGTTAGGTCAAACTACTTGGGACTCTTAGCCATGCCATGCTCTTTGGGGCTCCATGACATGATGTCCAACTCCTCAGATAAGCTTCTCAACTCTCACCGCTCCTTCCCCCATGTCAGCTTTGGCAACATCTATACCTCATTTAAGATCCAGCTCAACCATTCTCACTTCTACGACATTCTCTTTCAGGTATTCCCACCCACTCACCTTACCCAGCTAGTCACTCCCTCTTCTGGGACCACAGTTCCTGCTTGACTCTATTTTAAAATTTATCACATGGCACTGGAATTATCTATGTATTGACTTTTGTTCTTTGCCCATGTTGTGTTCAGATTTGGTTTCCTAACTTTCACACTCTATTCCTTAATTACATGATCTTGGACAGGTGACAAAACCCCTCTACACATCATTTTCAGTATAAAGGGGCTAATAAGATCCACTTTTCGGGTTGTTGTGGAGGTTAAGTGAAATAAAACACAATGTCTGGTACCTTTAACTACTAAGTAAACAGTATCATCTGTTATTACGATCTATTAGCATGACCCTCAATATACATAAGAACTGTCTTCTGGAACTGTTCTGGGCTTGGCAATGACATCAGAAGGAAAGGGATCTTCTGTGCTCTGGCTTTAATAGCAGGCTTAGAGGAGCAGGGGACGGGTGCAAGTCCACTATTGGCCTCTGCTGCTGAGGGAAATTTTCCCTTAGGGAGCAGTGGTCATCCTTGGTCATCTCTGAAAGAAGGCAGATGTGAGCTCTAACTGGGCACAAGCCTGGGCTCCTGGGGTGGAGGTGGGATGCATGGAAAATGATCAGACAGTTATTTTAGTTGTGCCAAAATGGGATTTTTTTGTATGCTATATGGTAGGGCGTCACATTTAATTCTTTTTCCGTGTGACTATCCCATTATTGCAGCACCATTTGCTGATTTTTTGGGGGGAGAGGGAGGGAGGTGCATGGGCCAGGAATCAAACTCATGTCTCCCACATGGCAGGTGAGAATTCTACCACTGAACTACCCTTGCAGCCCCCACTCCCCTATCCCCCAACATAGGATTTTTTTTTTTTTTGCTCGAGCAGGCATTGGGAAATGAACCCAGGTCTCCGGCATGGCAGGCAAGAGCTCTGCCTGCTGAGCTACTGTGGCCCACCCCCTAACATGGGGTTTTAAAACCAAGATGGATACCAACTGGACAGAATCATCAGAAGTCATGTGTATGCGTGTGATTTAAAAAAAAATGTGTTTGAGTTAACTTATCGAATGGCCACTATGTAAGTGACACAAAAAAATTGGAGATATTCTTCCAATTTGAGGTTATTCAAAACTCTCCCAACAATGAGGGAGAGAAAGCCTCTTCTCTTCTTGTTTCAGTGTATAATCCCAGGTACATACAATCCAGTCTGGTGTAATAGACTGATGGTCCTCAGTGAAAAGTGAGGTCAGCATGTACAGAGACCTGGGGAAAGCAAACTTATTTAAGGTACTAAACTGGGAAATATTGTTCCATTTCCTTCTGAATGGAGTCCACAGTGGTGCTGGAAAACCACCTGGAGAAATATAGCCCCAAGAATATTAACATGCCATAATGCACTTGATTAAAAAAGAGAAGGAAAAAATGATGCGAATCACTCTTGTGCTAGGATTGGGGATCAGGCAGCCTGTGAGTTGTGGTCCATGGGAGATTTTGTCTGGATTACTTTAAAAGCACTTTTGCAGAGTCAGGCAAATGAAAGTCATGTGTTTGTTCATCAAGGAGAACTTCTCTTGGAAGTACTTTATTTTGCAGTTCTATGAAGAGGCAAATCCTTCACATTTTTTAATCTTCTGTGTACGAACTGGAAAAACAGTGATAGAAAGAATGAATTTGGATGTTTCAGAAACCCCGATAAAGTTTGGAAACTCACCCAGGCTCTGAACTTTTTTGGCTGTGTCATGTTGGATCCTGTGTCTGTGATGACAAGTATTCATTTCTCAGGCTATTTTTGATGTTTCTCTCAAGTGGTTGGCCAGATACTAGAGGAACGAAGGTAACATCAAGACACTCAATCTTGAGCGTGGGGTTGTCTGACAATCCCCAAATTTCTTCAGGCTTCAGTGGGAGTTTGAGAGATAGGCTTGAAACTTTCTACCAATCAAAAATTTCTTTGAGGGATTTCAGGGGTCAGTCTTCAAGCCTCTCAGTCAGGTTGTGGGAAACTAAAGGAACTGTCGGCCCAAGACAAAGGGTCTGTTGGAATGAACCCTTCCACTTCCCTGTTTAGAGACCTCAGAATGTTGAAACATTGACTGAAGAAGCCAACACTATAATCTTCCTTGGTTTGGACCGGGGAAAACTGGGTCCAATTACATATAGTCCCCTTTAGTTTTTTGTGATTCTCTTTACAGGAAGAGGAACCAGTCATGAAGCTTCAGAGTACTTAGTATAGGATTTTTTTTTTTTTTTGTATGCTATATGGCAGGACCACATTTGTTTTTCCATGTGAATATCCTGTTTTTGCTGCACCACTTGTTGAATTTTTGTTTGTTTGGTTGTTTTTTGTTTGTTTGTTTTTGCTTGTTTGCTTGTTTTGGGGGAGTGTATGGACTGGGAATCGAACCCGGGTCTCCTGCATGGCAGGCGAGAATTCTACCACTGAACTATCCTTGCACCCCCTCAGTATAGGTTTTTAAATGTGCCCAGTCGAGAGGAGGATGGAAAGGGGATTTTATCTTCTTTGTCCCACTTAATCACATATGCCATTGGACATACAAGGACAAAAGCAGCTGCTTCTGAGGTAATATGATTTTGGAGAGAAAAACATGTGTATTAGTTATCTCTTGATGATAAATTAACTCAGAATTTAGCAGATTAAAACAACTTTTTGTTATATCTCCCAATTTCTGTAGTTCAGGAATGTAGGAGAGGCTTAGCGGAGTGGTTCTGGCTGAGGGTCTTTCACGAGCTCCTCATGAGACTGTTGGCCTGAGGCCTCGGTTCCTTGCCACAGGGGACCCTCCATACAGCCATATGGGTGTCCTCATGATGTGGAAGATGGCTTCTCCCAGAGCAAACAATCCAAGAGAGGCCAAGCAAGCAGGAAATCACAATGTCTTGACATCTTCTTGGAAGTCACAAACTGTCACTTCCACCATATTCTTTCCCTTAGAAGTGAGTCACTAAGGGCAGCCTACTTTCAAGGGGGGAGAATGGGCGTCCACCTGCTGCTGGGAGGAGTATCAAATAATTTGCGGACATATTTTAAAACCAACACACCATGTGTCTTAGAAATACATTGACATGGATGTGAATCTCCTCATCTGCGGTTACTTAATTCTGTTCAAGGGCAAGAATCTCTGAGCTTCAGTTTACTCATTTAAGTGATTAAAAAAAAAAACTACTTTGCAGTGTTTTGATAGGATTAAAAATTATGCTTGCAAAGGACCTCAAACAGTCCCTATTTTTGTTGGTGCTAAAGAAAGAGTAGATTTGATGAAAATGAAAATGATGATTTTCTTGGGCAAGTGGATAAGACTCTTTTGAATTAAAATAACTCCTTCACAGGACTATTGTCAATATTAAACACTGTAACTGATGAGAAAGTTCCTGGCACAAAAGACATTAGTTTTCCAGTGTTCTGGAGAGATACCAATGAAATTATATTCTAGTTGTTCTTCTTTCTAAAAATATCATGTTTAAAATGAAAATACTAGCTACCATTAATGTCATAAATACTGACATTGTTAGAGCACACCCACCGAAAAAAGTGGAGGACCCATATGTTAAAATGTACTCTTCTGGAGAAAAGGATTCCTCACGTGATCCATTGCATTGATTGGTGGTTCTATGTCAGCCAATTTCTTCTGGGCATCGTACCTGGCAATGACATTTATCCTTCTCCCTTACAAAGAACAGTCTAGAGCGGTCATAAAATACACACATATGCACACACCAATCTGTGTTTATATATATACATAAATATGCTGTTAAATATACTGCGTTCGTCCAGAGTGGGGTGGAAAAATGTCACAGAGCAAGGCATTTGGTGACAGATGGTTTCTACTGTTTCAAAATGAAGCTTTGCCTAGAAATCTGAAGGTGCTTTTGCTGTGATAAGAAGTGAAACAATTACTGATAACTGGAGTATTCAGATCTCAGACTCCAAACTTAGAAGAGTAGCAAAACAGGCCAATCAGCACTGATTTTTCTTTCTTTCTTTTTTTTTTTTTTTTCAGTAGTCCAATCCCTTCACAGGAACCAGTTAACTTAACTGGATTTGAGCAGTTCCTGGTGAGATTATTCCAGCAAAGTCCTGTTCACACATGGCAATTTCAAGGTTCCTGGAATTCAAGGTAAAATTGGCAAAGCTATAACTTGAGGAGCAAGGGAAAGTAGTGTTGTAATAGTGATGCAAATGTGAGAAGAACAAAGAACAAAGACCATTATCTTCTTGCCCTGGGAAGATCCGGTCTCCCCTTGTTTCCACCACCTTATTAGTCAAGGGTGGGGTGGCTGGGGAAGGGCTCCAGTTTTCCCTGGTATGAACTGTCAAAACTTCCCCTCCAGGCTCAAAACATGTTCCCCTCTGAGCTGTTCAGTGCGTTGTCAAACCAGTCTTTACTTGAGAGACACACAGCGTCAACATGAGGGATATCATAAAGGCCCTCCCCGGCCGCTCCCAACACACACACACACACACACACACACGCACTTTTCCAACGATGTTTTGAAAGATGTTCCATCCTGCATCTGGGGCCAGCGCAGTGAAAGCTGCCGAGAGCAGGCGGCCCTAGGGAAGCTGCCAAGGGAACCCATCCCAAGAAGGACCTTACTGGCTTCTGTAGCGCAAATGAAGGAGAAACACCATTGGCAAGGAGGAGTGGGGCTGGCGTGAGGAGTTAGGGACATGAAGCAGACAATGGGGAAAGTTGGTTTTATGGAGCTTGCCAACCTGAACTCAATATTAAAAATGCTTTCATCAGTCTTCTTAATCCAGAGAAATTCTTTTTGGCTTAGATGGAAGGAAAGATCAGTCCCTTAAAGGGAAAGCAAGAGGAGGAAGTCATAAGGATATGAGTCAGATGCAGGGAATTGCTGGCAAATGCATATGTTAAGGAGGAGAAGGACTGTTTTCAGCTGATCCATTGTTGCTGACCACAGATAATACCTGCTTGCCTCTCACTGGTGTCTCCCTTTAGTTATTACAAAGGTTTGACTCCACAAAGTGGGGGAAAGGTGAGGGAGAAAAAAAAGAGAACCATTTCTTTCTCACTTTTTCCCCCCCCTCTTTGCAGAATAAGCTACACTTGGGCTCCAAAGCTGTGTTTTGCTTTGGGTTTTGCCTTTTAATAGGGGTTGAAGAAAGTGGTTATAGACATTAGAGGGGAAATAAAGCCTGTGGTTTATTAACAGGGCTGGTTTTAATCAGCTGTGATTTGACTTGGGTAACATTAGAGCTGCAAACTCTGAGAACCGATACTATGATTTTTCTAGGCTTTTAACCCCAAACTGAAGTTTTGTGGATTCCCTGACAGAAATGCATTTGTCTCCCGGGCCAGGCTGTGGTGAGTGAGTGTTCTACGAGGACAACACCAGATGAGGAAAAGCGAGGGCTGGGGGCTGAGGCAGCTGCCTCAGGGAGTCTTCTCAGCTGGAATTCCAGCTGCTAAGAATAAGCAAGCCTGGGAGACCCCAGGCTTTTTAGTCAGGCAACAGAAGTGAGAGGAAGCAGTGGACGGCAGGTTCTAGCTCCCATCTGGCCACTCCAATTTTAGGGTCCAGATGGTCAAGTACTCACTAACAAATCTTTGCAGGCCTGAGGTGAGGTCTTCAGGTCATGACATTTCACACTTTCCAGGCATTGTAGGTAATGTTGCTTCTTCTCTTTATGAAGTGTAAAAAGAATAGGCCCCCTCCCAGGCCTATCCTGGGCTGTCCAGGCAACCCAGTCCTGTCCTACCAAGAATAAAATCTTCTGGCCCTCTCCCACCCAAACCATTAATTTATATTGCTGCCTCCCAGATGGCCATTGCCATTCTCCCACTATGGCCACACCTGACCTGAAAACCAGGATCAAGTGCTGGGGCAGTCATCATCTATATTTTGTCCTATTTGCAACCTGCAGTTGCAGCGGTGTTTCTGAAAACATTTTCTTCAATGTTATTCTCCAGCTTAGAGCAGTTTATTTTTCCATATAATTTTTAAGAGGAGAAACAAGCCCAGCACTTACCTGTCTCCAACTATGAAATCTGACTGCTTTGAGAATGAATGAGATCATATATAAAGTTCATTGAGAGGACTCGGGGTTGGGTCCAGAGCTACATGGATTCATCCCCTCAGCCCTCTTGATGTGTCTGTAATGTTTATATTTGTACAAATTACTCTTTCCGGCACTAGAGAATGCTTTGGGTGTTTATAATTTTCTTTCTTGTTTTATGCTACAGAGGCACTGATCTATTCCTATTTTCTCACTTGTTGTTTCTGGCAAAAGGGGGCGTATAAACAGGAAATGGCTGCCCAAGGTGATGGTGGAACCAGGTTCACAGTCAAGGAGGAATCAGAGAGTCTGCATTTTTTGAGGTGAGTTACTCAGTGCCACCTGCCCAGTATCTTTTGCTCCCATTTGCCCATTTCCCCATTTCCCCCATCCACTATTTCCCTCATGTCCTTCTCTGGTAGACATCTCTCGGGGAGGCTGCTCAGTTCAGTACAGCAATTCCCTCTTGGGACTGCCCCCTACTCAAAGGGGTGGGCCTGCAGAAACCATGTCTTATGGCCTTTGATTGATATGCAGGCACAAACTCCAAAGCAATAGATTTTCTCTCTCTCAGGAACATGAATTTAATAAGGGGGAATCACAGAGACTAGGATTTATTAGAGGTGAATCCTACTAATAACAGTGTTCTAGAGTAGTCATTGCCAAGCACTTTTTCATTACTCATGGGTTAAAAAAGATGGTATATATATTCCCCAATTATTTATTTTAGAATATAGCATGCATGGTAACTATATGCATTACTATTATGAGCTAATATCTCAAGGCACAAATATATGTAGGGTATTGTTTTTTTTTTTAATGGAAAGTAAACATAGACCCAATAGCAATAAGTACACTTGGCACCCAGATCTTGGTTTCTAATACCATTTTCCAATAAAAGGAACCAAGGGACTTTAGAGAAATAGTTCATTCTAGGACCAGGGCAGTAAATAAACAAGACAAGCCTGGAGCGTCTCATAGTGCCAGAATGATAGGGAATGCTAAAAAAAAAAAACCAAGCAAAAAACTCTACAATGATGTGTATATCACAAAAGGACATGAGTGTCAACTGAAAGAGCCAAAAAAAATGGGGCAATTGGAGCAACAAAATAAAGTGGTACTGAATTGTAACCCACAGTATAAAATAAATATCCATGAGTCCATGCTATTATTTAAGAAGTGAATAAATGAATAAATGGGAGAGAAGAGACAAATCTTCAGTGCAGAAGAATTCCAAATAATTTTTATGGCTACCTTGTTCTCAAGGAAGTGGAACATAACTCCCCACTCCTTAAGTTGTGGGCTGTGCATTGTGACTCCCTTTCAGAGAGTGGGTATGGAAGGGGGTGGGGGCAGGAACACGACAACATTGCAGCCAGGTGAGCAAGGTCAACATCAGCAATGACAAGTCATATCGGTAGCATGCATCCTTGACATGATGCGATGACGATGGCACTTTACCTCTGTGATCTTTCTCCCAAAAAACAATAACCTCCAAGCCTACTTAAAATTAGGCCTAAGAGTCACCCCCAAGAGAACCTCTTTTGTTGCTCAGATGTGGCCTCTCTCTCCAGCCAATACAACAAGCAAACTCACAACCCTCCCCCTGTCTACATGGGACATGACTCCCAGGGGTGTGGATCTTCCTGGCAATGTGGGGCAGAAATCCTAGAATGAGCTGAGACTCAGCATCAAGGGATTGAGAAAAACCCTAGAATGAACTGAGACTCAACATCAAGGGATTGAGAAAACCTTCTCGACCAAAAGGGGGAAGAGTGAAATGAGACAAAGTGTCAATGGCTGAGAGATTCCAAACAGAGTCTAGAGGTTATCCTGGAGGTTATTCTTACGCATTAAGTAGATATCACCTTGTTAACCAAGATGTAATGGAGAGGCTGGAGGGAACTGCCTGAAAATGTAGAGCTGTGTTCTAGTAGCTATGTTTCTTGATGATGATTGTATAATGATATAGCTTTCACAATGTGACTGTGTGATTGTGAAAACCTTGTGTCTGATGCTCCTTTTATCTACCTTGTCAACAGATGAGTAGAACATATGGAAAAAAATAAATAATAGGGGAACAAATGTTAAAATAAATTTAGATTGAAATGCTAGTGATCAATGAAAGGGAGGGGTAAGGGATATGGTATGTAAATTTTTTTTTCTGTTTTTGTTTTATTTTTCTGTTGTCCTTTTATTTCTTTTTCTGAATTGATGCAAATGTTCTGGGAAATGATCATGATGATGAATATATGCAACTATGTGATGATATTGTGAACTGCTGAGTGTATGTGTTGGGAATGTTTGTGTTTCTTTCTTGTAATTTTTTTTAATTAATAAAAAATTAAAAAAAAAACAATAACCTCACTTTAATCATGAGAAAAACATTAGACAACATGCCCCAATAGGGGCACATTTCTGTGTAACAAACCACTCCAAAGCTTCATGGCTTAAAACACCAATGGCATTATTTTTCAAGCTACCATGGGTGGCTGGGTGGTTGCTCCCCTGGTTTCACCCGGCGCTCACCCATCAGCTGGGCCAGAATCTCCCAGCTCATTCACATGATTGGTAATCGGGGCAAACTATTGCCTCGATTTCTCCTCCCCATGGTGTCTCAGCCTCTAGGAACTTGGACCAATTTCCTTACATGGTCATCTCCAGGCAATGTTCCACAGAGTTTCAAAGGCCAAGTCCCCAGGACTCAAAGAACATCATTTCCTTTGCATTCCATAAGCCTTGATGGGAAGAGCTGCAAGAATTTCCAATGCAGCATCTCCATGATTTAGAATCTATGAACTGAGTTGATTCCTGGGCACGTCTCGGAGGTCTTTGTACCTATTCTGCTCTCAGATGGACAGAGGTAGGAGGACCAGCGATACATCACCCTTGAGGACTTCTCTGACCAGCTGCGTGCGGGGAACGTCTATCTTGACTGACAACCACCTATTTCAGGAAACATAGCTACTTCCCTTTAAGTAGGGCAAGATGCTCCCCAAATTGCTGACTTACTTCTTGCAAGTGGTGATAACATCATAAAGGGTGAATCTATAAGCCTAAGAATGTGAAGCAACTAGAATAACATCATCATAAAACTGTATTTCCGAAATGCTGAACTTGCTGGAGAGGAATTCAGAGATGGGAAAGAGGAGACTCTATCATCCATAGAAAGTTGAGCAATTTCTCCGAAACATAGTATTTTCTCGGCCCCCAATAGTTTTCAATAAGGATGAGTAAGTTCAGGGAATTCCCTGGTCATTACCCTCAAAAAGAACATGACCAGGTATTAAAAAAAAATCCCTTCACCATCAGGGAAGGGGCATGTGTGGCTGGTGCTGTGTTGAATGTGCTTCTCCGACACCTCATTCAAGGTCACAGCCACACTCAGAGGGAAGGACTAACATCCACACATCTGGGGAAATGGGGCTTCTGAGAGGTTAAGAAATTGTCCACCATCTTGCAGCTTTTAAATAATGGAAGTAGATCTTAAGTTCAGTTGCTGGTCTGTCTCAAGCTACACTCAACACCTCCACCCTATTTCCCAAGAACATTTGCACAAAAGGCCTCCTGCTGGTTAAACTATGTCTTTGATCAGGACTTGGAGGAAAGAATCAGAGAATTCAGCGTTGTAGGGAATTTTTGAGATGCCTAGAAGCATACTGTTACTCAATCCCTTTCATTAGAAGGGTCCTGCCAAGGAAGGTCATTAAAATGAAGGAGTAGAGTTGGAGAGAGATGCAGACGGAGTGTCTGCAAGCGGAAGCTGTGCGGCCTGGCATGCAAGAGAGTCTCAGTGACCAAGAGGCTTTTCATGTTGGCCAAGATGTTCAAAGCACTCTGACTGCCATCCAGGTCAGCCCGGGCTTTCCAGCTCAGTATTTGGTATAGCTAGGGTCATCTCAGGGAGACCCTGGGAAAAGCTACTGGTTAATTCCATTCAGTTCACTCTGACACTGTGTAGGGAAATCATTTGTCTTTTTTAGGTAAAGCCTTGTGCTCAGGGAGGTGCTTTCATCCTGTATCATGTATCCATAAATATTTGGGAAAAATCTACTGAGATACTCATTTTTGTCTTCTCATGATCATAAAAGAGAAAAACTGAGATGAGGAGGAGTGAAAGGTGATGGGTGTATATGCAAAAGATGTACACCCCACCCCACCACACACACACACACACACACACACACACACAAATCCCCAGAGGGAGCAGGGCCTCCAGGGAATGTTAACTGGCTGCCTGGGAATGGCAGCCTTGACAGAGACGGGGAGGGTCTCCTCTTGCCCAGGATGGGGCTGAGCGTGACACTTTCAGAGGGCTTGCATGACTTGTCCTGTCCTGTGCTCTAGCAGACTGGCTTATGATGAAGGCAGGCTTAACAGCAGAAGGGACAAGAGAACCCATGTCAGGCTAAGGGCCAGGACCTCAGAATGCTGCTATGATGTGATGAAGGAGAGACGAATCTTCATCAATGCTGGTATCAGATGTCCTGCTAGTCAGAGTGGTGGGAACTTGGATGCAGATTTATTTGATCTGGAAGAATAAGGATGGTATTTATTAAAATAAATACTTTTCTCCCCTACAAAATTGGAAATAATATATATACTACATTGTAACTTAAATTTTCCACTTGATTTCATATGGTACATATTTTCAGTCTCAAAAGTGAATAATATGAGTACTTGGTAGATGAGTGAATGAATGAACTCATACATTAATAAATGAGCAAATGCATGAGCAAGTCAATTTTCTACTTGGTGGGGAAAGATTTAAATGCCTTCTGAAGATTTTACATGAGAGGAAATCTGAGAGATTGAAACCAACTTTGTCACAATGGAATGATAATCCATCCACTTTATCTTGACACCATCCCTCAAACACACACACACATAGACACACACGTATGCATACATTATTTTAATACTAACTCTAGTTTATCTTACTATGAACTTGCCTGGAATAGCAATTTTGGTTCTATAGACTCAACTCTCAAAAATGCAAATAATGAGTCTCCATCTCTCTTTCACATACAAATATACACGCGCACACACATATGCATGCACGTGTGCATACACACACGCACACCATCTTTTCCCCAAACTTACGTAAATCTTTCATGTGGGAGGCCCATATATAATTCCAGAGACTTCAACAGTGCTTGTGTTGGGCTGAATATTAGGTATTATCTTTCTCTTTTTTTTTTGGCACCAAAATCATTCTCTTCAGAGATAAACTGTGATTCACCAAATAAAACTTTGTATAAAAACCTGCCCAGTTCTTTTAAGGTCAACTGCGTCTGACTCAGGCAAATATAAAATTGCTTTGAGTCTTGTTGTCCTCTTCTGCCTTCCAAATATTGCAGAAAGATGAAACATGGAAAAACAAGCTCAAGGCAAAAAAATATATATATACATGGCACGGAAGTAGATTAAATCTTATTTCTCTCTCCTCCAATTTTGTTTAGCTTTTAAAGGATTCCGGTTTCAGACAGATCTGACTTGAATCCTGACTTTGCCACACTTAACTGCATGACCTTGAACATTTAAGCTTTACCTCTTGATGGTCCTGTTTCCTCATTAATAAATTAACTAAAAATTAATTAATAAAAGATAATAGTTGCTCTGTTGTATAAGATGATCATGAGGATTCAATGAGATAGCATGCACAATACTTAGAACAGGAACTTTTAAATATGAAGATGCCAAATGCTAAGTAATTATAATTTTACTATTGTTATTAGTCCATTCTTAATGCCAATTGGACTTGAAACCAAATAATTGTCCAGGGACCTACAACAGTCACTATACCTTTCTCCCTCAAATACTGATTTTATTTTTTTCTTGTATCTTTAAAAGGAATATGAACATCTATGGAGAAGGCATTCAGCCAATTTTCTGCTTATAGAAGGAATCTAATATGGCAAAAACAAGTGAATTCCCAGTGAAACCTTCCTAGGCTTTTCCACTGTAGCATGTCAAGATCCTTAAAACATTTGTCTCTTGGCCTCAGTACAATACCCAGATCATAAATTAACAGTCCCCTCTTCTAGCCTCTGACCTTGATCGGAGAATTACCCAAAGCAGTCAGCTTTGTTTTAAAAGACTGGTTGTCAAAGAATCCTAATTCTGTAAAAGTTTCGGTTACAAAGGAGAACGTCAAAGCTGATGAGATATGACACTGTCATGGCACCAGGGCTTAGCACCATGAAACTGATCATCCATGAGTCATTTTTTTTGGCTCGCACAGGAGGGAGCCTCCAGGGAGCAATGAGAGGACAGGCACGTGCTCTGGCAGCCATCTTGGGGCTGTGTGCTCTGCCCAAAGTACACAAACCGTGGGATGCAGGCGAGTGAGCACGCGAGGGGATAGTGTCCCCTGGCTTACTTCTTTCTGATATTCTCAGGGCTTCGGAGCTTGGGAGGACACCGTACTGATCAGCGTTTGGTGTTGAATGAGGTGGAGTGAGAGAACAAGGTGGCACATGGTGATTTCTCCCTGCTTCTTGGGAGAGAAGCATGGGTCATGGGGAAAGGGAGGGAAATGGAGAAGTCTTTGCAGGTCTTCTAAGAGAGGACAGTGGGGTATGAACTGGACAATAGAAGTAAGCTTGGGGCCAGAACCCTGAAGCGTGCTCACCAACAGCGTCCCCTCCGTGGCACCTGGTAGAAGTCTATGACAACCTCTTATCTGTGGCGACTGAAATCACACGGAGTTTCCCTAGAGACTGAGCTGAAACCAAACCCAATGCCATCCAGCCTACCCGAAGTGGTGTCCTTTATCACTGGGGCTCCCAATGCACCCTCATCAGCGTGCCTATTCCCATAGCAGGTGTGGCAGAATTCCCTGGGTCACCGTTCTTTGTGTGACATACCCTTGGTGATCATGAATGAGATGAGTTCATTTTTTAATTTGAGGGTCATTTCTTTGTGGGAGTACATGTATCTACTGTGCTTGTGCAGCCGTGTTTAATTGTGAAGCAGAAAATATCAAATAGTTTATGCACTGGAGAAGGACAGACAACCAGTCAGATAGACATCCTGAGAGTCTGGCATGAGAGACACGGATGTCCACCATGGCTCCAGTTAACTTCTGATCTCAGTTTCCAGAGGTAGTTGAGGCTTTGTCTCAGATGTACTTTTTAGCTCAAATTTAAGCGATGATTGTTTGATATAACATGAGTGTGTGTGTGTGTGCATAGCTTCCTCAACTATAAACAAAATGTATGTTTCTTGGTTGTCATGAGGATTAAAGAGATATGGATACAAAATCCTCCAAGCATAACACCTGGTGCCTAGGAGGTACTCAATAAATATTTGATGAGTGAGTTAATATTTTTATACTCATAGCGCACATATTCTCAAGCCATGCCTGACGTGTAATCCTCAGTTGAAAACAGTCCTTGCAAATGAACATGGTAACTGAAGGGGTCCTTCTCTTGACGTGGTGGCCACCTGTGGTGCCAGAGACCTTGCAGTCCTCCCATCTGGTTCCATGGAACTGCTGGAATTCTGGGACTGGAAGGTAGGACAGCTCACCCCTATCTACTCAACTCAAGAGGGTGTGAGCCCCTCCTGTAGTTAGGGCAACATTGGGAGCAGATGATTTCCTGGCATTCTGATTTGCTCCTTAAATGAGTTTTCCTGTGGGACAGTGTTATACATGCTGCTTGGTTTCTTGGACCAACCCTTGTACAAAAACCTATTGTATGAGTCAGGGAGGAAACATGGCACACTCAAGCTGGGTAATTTGGGAGAATTTAATAAAGGGATTCTTTACAGAGATGTGTGTAGGTAAATCACAAGGAAGAGTCTAGTAGCCTGGAGGATGGCAATGTGATGTCTTAGGAAACTCCCTTTGGCCTGAGAAGACAATGGGAAGAGTAGTTATCAAAACTGAGACATGGGAGAGGGCTACCAGACAGGCAGAGAGACACAGCATGGAGCCAGGGAGTCAATATCCTCCACCACGACCCGCCATCTCCCTACTCTCATTTTCTGAACCCAACCAGAGGTCAAAGAACAAGGCAGCCAGTTGGTAAAGATCATCCAGCTCAGCCTCCTGGGGTAAAGCAGGGTGGAGGAAGGCAGTTAGCACATCTGGAATCCTAACATGGTTATCTAAAAAGTCTCTAGAACCCAAGCCCCAGGTATAACATTGCTCCAGGAAAATATTTCCAAACAACATTGCCTTTTTGTAATGTTCAGATTGTCTTTCCCTCATGGACCTATACGCTTTGTGTGTACATATATACATATATCTAAAAACACCTACATATGACTTACTATAATTAGGATGACCATTGAATTTAAATTTGAGAGCAAGGGGGGTTGCGATTACTAACTACTCTGGTTAACAGACAAACTGGTGCTGTTCCAGGTAAACTGAGGTCTATGACTAAAAGGTAACAAAATGTTTTTTGTAAGTTGCAAATGAATCTGTCGTGTAACTTTATAATCACTTGCGTATATTCATATATGTTCGGCATGCATGGCAGACGTTCCTCTCGGATAATAGGTAATTACCTGTGAAGTACATTTTTAAAAGATGCAAGTTAGAAGCAGGGGGTGTCCTGTCTGGAATAATCACTACAATTGACTTGCCCCTGGTGCCTCAAGTTCCATCAGCAGCAGCTCATTCCTCTAGATTGAAGTATTTTCTCCCCTACAAATGTAGATGCTGGTGGTAGTTTGAAGCTGTTTTGAATCCCGGAAAAGGCCATGTTCCTTTGCTCCATTCCTGTGGGTATAGACCTATTGTGGGTGGGACCTTTTGATTAGGTTATTTCAATTGAGATGCGACCTACCTCATTCAGGATGGGTCTTAATCCTCTTGCTGGAGTCCTTTATAAGAGAATAAAACACATACAGAAGCAAAGAGATGAAATTAAGAGAAGCTCACAGTGAAAAACCTTGGAGAAGCCAAGAAAGGACCCACAAAATACAGAGGAAGCCACTGAAGCCAGAAGCTGAAAACAGTGAAACCTGGGAGATAAGGACCAGCAGATACAAGCCACGTGCCTTCCCATGTGGCAGAGGTATCCCAGATGCCGGCAACTTGTCTTCGGAGTCTAGATATTGTCCTGTTGATACCTTGAACTGAAACATTTTCATGGCCTAAGAACTGTAAATTTTAAGTTAATAAATCCCCATTCTAAAAGCCAAGCCATTTTGGCATATTGTACTCTGGCAGCTTTAGTAAATCAAAAGAATGCCCCTAACAAAGATTTTTTTTTTCTTTGTATGCTGTATGGCTGGATCGCATTTCATTATTTTTCTATGTGACTATCCCATTATTGCAGCACCATTTGTTGAATTTTTCTTTGTGTGTTTTGCTTGTTTGTTTGTGTTTTGGGAAGTGCATGGACTGGGAATCAAATCCGGGTATTCTGATTCTGAACTACCTCCTGCCCCATTCGGCCCCTGGTGCAGGCCCAGGACCACGTTTATGTATATCTCCTTTCTGATCACAGATCCTCCTCCATTTAGGGACCATCAAAGTGGTGTGCTAATTTCCCAAAGTGTGGGATGCACTCCACTGGTGATACTCAAGATGATTTCAAGTAGAATTCACGTCTGATGTTAGATCACACTGAATCCCATACTAAAAGAGTTATTCCCTGTAGCAGACATTGCTGACTGCCTGGTGAACCCCAACATTTTCAGTCAAATGCCCATCAGAGGAGATGACCCTATGTCCACCTAAGGGGTAATTCAGATTCGTCTAAGACAATCATGATACTCCATTACTCTTGTCAAGGGTTGGCTTACGTATGGGCATGAGACCAGTTCTAGACAATGAGAAATGAGAGGAAGTGCACGGGGGGCTTCTGGAAAACGGTTCTTAACTCTGTGAGCTGGCTTCTTCTTTTGTCAAGTAGAAATGATGATTTTGCTCTCCTCAAATTGTCAAGTTATCTTCTGTTGCTACTTCTTAGAAAACTTGCAAGACTTTATTGTGTACTTTTTGCACCTTCCTAGACCTCGCTCTTTTAACTTTTCCTCATCTCTCTTCAATCATCAGTCTTCTCCTCATTACACGCTTCTTACATTCATGCCACACACAGAAGCAAGTCTCTGATATACTAAGAAAAAACCCTGACTCTGCCTTCTCAAGCTACTCTGGTTTGCCCTGCCGTGCTGAAGCCAGCTGTAGTCTTCATGTTTTCTCACTTCCCATTTGCTCCTCAACTCACTGCTGAGGTTCTGTGGTTGTTCAATTCTTTGATGGATTTCGCTTGCTCATGCGGGTAATGAGCTTGATAAAGTCAAACAAATGAGCATTATTGTTTTTTCAGTGGCCAGTTTGCACAATTCCGGTAGTGACTGATTCACCGTTTTTTATCCCTCAAGCATAATGCACACTCCAATGCATTTGGCCTTCTTGCCCATTCCCCGTATTTTGGTTTCTTGATATCCCGAAGGAAGATTTGGCCACCCGGATGGTGGTGCAGCTTCGTAAGTTTCTCAGCACATTCCCTCTGCTTGTGAGATTAGAGAAGAAAATAGTTGGCAAAGTTCTTCAAAGCCACGACATCACGGTCCAAGTAATAAGGCATGGACGGGCAGATGTAAGAGGCGTAGAGCTCCAGGCTGACCTCGTGGCTGAGATGGCCTCCTCATCCTGGTGGTCACTCTGGCACACCTGCTACTGGACGTGGTGGTCCTGGCAGGTGGCTGAGTAGAGGCAGGGGTAGGGGGCCTTGGGACAGTCTGAGGGCGTGTGGAGGGGTGGCAGATGGCTGGCTCAAGCACTGTGGAGGCAGGAAACCATGGTGACAAGACAGCTGGACTTTACCCTGGTTTTGAGGGAGGAGAAAATAGAAGTTTTCGAGGCTTATATCCAATAACGATTTGATGTTCTTGTCTGCTGGTTTCTTTCCTTGCCCAATGCTATTGCTTGCATGGCCGTCTCATAGTAGAGTCCCAGAATTGCTCAGCTGGAAGCTCCTATTGGGATCAGCACTAACAGGAAAGATCTAGGGCCAGCCTGCCAGTGACTTGAAGAGGCAGTGATCCCTCGTCTCCTGAGGTTCGTGCGTCACCACCATGTCCCAGACCCTGTGGGACCCACGTCTGTCACCACGCTGTAGATTACTTCATCCAGCTGGGTCTCGGCTTTGCCTCCTGTCACACCCCGATTTCTACCCTGAGGGTTTCTCCACCAAAGACATCTGGTCTCAGGGTCTGGGCTGTGTTTTCAAACAGCATTTCAGCACCTCTGAAGAGTGACATCATGGCAAGAGTGACGGTAGTAACTCAAGTGTTGGTACCAGGGCTTGGCAGGAGCTCAGACTCCCGGCAAGCTGGCTGATCAAGAGAAGGGCAAACTGGGGAAGGCCCCACCTCTTAGCTATGTTTTTCCACTAAACATTTAATTAAACCACCGCTGTGTCAATATGCTTAGCATGCCACCAGTCTCTTCCCTGGGATGGAAATGTTCCCTGGTCTCCAATCTTGGATTCAGAGGGTAAGTGGAGCTCAATGGAGGAATGCATCGAGAGGCACAATAACTGCTCCCCAGGAAGGGCCCTCTGGGACAGGGTTTCTGGCTGCTTCGTGGTTGCTGACACGTCTGTGTGAGTGTCAGCCTCCCATACACAGCTGCGCTCCAGAACAGGATAAGGCCCTGCTTCAAAGGCCTCCGTCTGAATTACTTCACTTCCTTTTCCTCCCCCACCAGCTTCTCTCTTCTCCTTGGGGAAGAATGTCAAGTGGACAAGTTAGGGTTTGCCACCCTGGTTTCCCATAACCATACTTCCTAGTCCTTCTTCTGTCCAAGCAGCTCTTTATAACTGCACTGTTCTCTTCGCTGTTGTTTTATCAAACATCTGCCTTTGGACTTGCTTTACATCTGTCACTTCACGTCCTTCAAGAACATGGGAAGGTGGGCATCACCATTTATGGTTGAGCAAATGGAGGAGTTGAGAGATTGGTTAACTTGCTCAGTGTGAGACTTGGGAAGACGATAACATTGTCAACATTGACTCATTGATGCTGCTTGTTCTAGTTTACTAGCTGCTGGAATGCAATACCAGAAATGAAATGGCTTTTAAACAGGGGAACTTAATAAGTTGCTAGTTTACAGTTCTAAGGCTGAGAAAATGTCCCAATTAGAGCAAGTCTATGGAAATGTCCAATCAAAGGCATCCGGGGAAACATATCTTGGTTCAAGAAGGCCAATGAAGTTCAAAGTTTCTCTCTCAAGTGAGAAGGCACATGGCAAACACAGTCAAGTTTCCTCTCTCATCTGGAAGGGCACACGGTGAGCACAGTGTCATCTGCTAGCTTTCTCTCCTGGCTTCCTGTTTCATGAAGCTCCCCGGGAGGTGTTTTCCTTCTTCATTTCCAAAGGTCGCTGGCTTTTGGGCTCTCTGCTTCTCATGGCTAAGTCATTCTTCTCTGCTCTCTCTGAATCTCTCTCATTCTCCAAAATGTTTCCTCTTTTATAGGACTTCAGAAACTAATCAAGACCCACCCAAATGCACGGAGACACGCCTCCAGCTAATCCAGCTTAACAACCACTCTTGATTAAATCTCATCTCCAGAAAGATGATCTAATTACAGTTTCAAACATACAGTGCTGAATAGGGATTAGAAGAAGCAACTGCCTTTACAGAATGGGATTAGGATTAAAACATGGCTTTTCTAAGGTACATACATCATTTCAAACCAGCACATTGCTTCTCAAAATAATAGTAATAATGAAAACAGCAGCAGCAATTCATAGTAAGCACCCCCAAAAGAAGCCACTATCATTATCCAAATTAAATAAATGCTTAATTGGCATGTTAACACTTTTCTCTTCCTGCTACCATGCCAAAAATGCCATTGTTACAGAGACTTCCTTTGCATCTTGATGAATAAAAGCAGATTTTCAAAAAAGAATGGTCTCCTTCATAAATTTATTAATCCTTGACTGACAGCCAAGTTCTAAGGGAATGGAGCTTGGGTTAGAGAAAAGGTGAAAGCGGAAGAGGGTACCAGTTGCCAACCAGGAAAAGCCCAAAGATCTAGCTCCTGCTTTTAGTTTTGCATAGGCCCACTGTGGCATAGATAATTATACTCACTGAATATTCCATATCCGCCTCTCTTCCATTTTCCAGCCTCCCTTCTAGTCCTGGATTACCTGCTCAATGACCTTGAATCCCCCTTCCAGGGCTCATCTGGGGGCCTTTCCTGCACTTGTCTCCTCAGGGCAGAACAGCATGTGCACCCCCAGGGCTTGATGGATGCCAGGAGCAGCTGTGTGGGGGCATGCGGACAGGTCATGTAGATGCAGGCTGGAGGGGCCACTCTCTTGTGCGAAAGACTCCTTGCGCTGTGCGATGGAGTCAGGGTTGGAAGAGAAGAGGGGCAAGTGGCGAGCAGAGGGGTCTCTCCCCCATTGCCATGTTTCAGCTTGGAGCTCCAAGGAGTATCTGAGACTTCTAACTTGAACCTGTTCCAAGGACATGATGACGGTAAGAGGACAGAAGATACTGGATTGAACCATGAGTGAGCTTGACTTATAAGTTCTAAATATTTATACTGGTACCCATTTGGACTTTTTCCCGAGCCTGCAAATGCAGGGGCAAGTCTTCTTAAGAGTGTAATATACTTTTTCCCTCTTCATTTATACAGGCTTGGAATGAGGGGCATGGTGAGATTCACGCAGGCATCAAAGCACAGGGAACTCTCTAGGAAAGAGGCTGGACCTTAGTATTAATGTGATGCAGGAACCCATGTTTGTATTTTTGATAGCTCCTGCCTTCTTCCCTTATGCTAATTAAAAAGTATTAAAGAGTAGAGGATTGTGGGCTGCCTCAATGTTCCATAAGAGGGTTATATAAATAAGTGAATCTGTCCAATGTAATGCTCTGCATCTATTAAAATATTTTAGAAAAATAATTGAAAAGCATTGGTATAATAATGATGACAGCTATCACTTTGGTTTTTCCCCCTGCTCTTCCCACTATTTTTATTTGTTTTGGAAGCTGCTGCTTCTTGAGTGCCTTCTGTGGGCACAGCACCGCACAAACATATTTCGGTAAGGCCACGCAACAAAATGGTATATTATTAGTTGGATTTATCAATGAGAAACTGAGCTTTGGAGAATTGAAATAAGTCATTAATTCAAGAGCACAGAGATTAGGGAGTTGTCCTCAGAGATTTTAAAACTGGATCACAATTCCTCCACAGGGGCCACCTCCTCCCTAGGAGTAGGGAAACTTGAACTCTTTGAACTTCATTTTGTTTTTCTCCTTCCCTCAGATTTCTTGATGTCTTTAACCCTTTTGAAACCTTCAGCCTGAGAACCGTGGAGTAAACCTATGTTTAAATTCTGGCTCTGTCACTCATTAGCTGTGTGACCTTGGGCAGAACAGTGAACCTCTCTGAGCCTCAGATATTTTCATCAGTGTAATGGGAATAGCAATAGAACCGCCCTCCTACAGTTGTGGAAATTAAATGGGATAAAGCACACATGCAATTTTCACTGGGCAACGCTCATACACCCAGTAAGGTTTAGTTATAAGTCAGTTAATTATTTTTTACTCCCCCTTTAAGACCAATTTGGATGCCAGTTTTTGGCTAGTCAGCTCATCTTGGGGGTGCAGGGGCCAGAAGGTAGGGGAGTTCACCTCAGGGGGGCACAAGTGAGACAATGTGGCACTTCCACCACCTGCTGACCCCATCCTTCTCTTCCTCACACCCTCCAGCTTGGTGCTAAATGGCTTTCTTTCCTCTTCTGTCTTGAGTTGCCCATCAGGTATGATCAGGATCCAGCCAGAGTTAGTGGGTGGGGGAGGAGGGGGGAGGTGGGAGGAGGTGGGGGGAAGGGAACAGGAAGTGAAAAAAACAATTAAATAAGGCACACACATGGCAGAAAGATCTGGAGGGATCTATTCTGAGGAATTAACAGTCATGGTCTTTGATTGGTGGGACTATGCATATTTTCTTTTTTTTTTCTTTATACTTGTATGTATTTTCTACTTTTTTCTACAGTGGACACTAACTGCTTTTTGTCATAAGGAATAAACGTGCACTTTTTGGTAAAGAACCTGTGTGCTTGCCATCAAGGGGAATCAGGGAGGAGAGACAGAGGTGGCCTCCACTTGCTTAGCTAGTGTTGGGCACAAAAAGACCCTAAAGTGTAGGATAGCTGGCAGGATGGAAGAGGGAGCCACACGCACGGATGCACTGGTTGAGATGTGGGTGGTGGGGTAGGGACGCTTTGGTAACTTCCTGTGGGCCAGTCCCCCCTGGCAGCTCTAACATGTGGCAAATTGGGCCCATACCACCTTGTCAACTAAAACCTTACTATTGGTGAATGAACAAAAGCAGACATGTTTTCTTCTTTCCAACAGTTTTGCTTTGTCATGAACAGAAGTGAATTGCTGTCTGGAACAGTTTGGGGACCAGCTGGCATTTAGGCAGATCTGCTCTACCATTTTGCAGACAGGCATACCCAAGTTTGGCAGGAGATCTGTTTTGTATTCACATGACATGAGAATGGCAGTCAGACAAGGTGGACTGCACATTGAGACCTGCCTGTCCCTAGGACATTGTTTATTATCCATTAATATGATTGGCTTGCAGTGTTTTATGAATGGTTGTGTTTGTTCCGCTTTCCCGTTTCCCCCATCCAGCCATCTAGTCGTTTGTACAGATGCACATTCATGCACAAATAGTGGTGTTTGTTTTTACTCTGTTCTTTCCATGGAGCACATTGGAGAGCCTGGGACGTGTCATCTCTTCCCCATGGCTGTGTTTCTGACAAATGTAAATATAGAGCAAGAGGCAACTTACATTTTTTAGAAGTATTTTGACAGCCTTCTACCACCATGTCTCTGAATTTGCTCTACTTGCTGTGGATCTCCACGTGGCTATTTCTTTGTCCTCTGCCCTTCTGTCTTTGGCAATGAGGAGAGAGCCATGGAAACTAAAGGTAGCTTGTCTGGGAGGAGTGGACGATCCAGGAATTTTCATACTCAACTTCCTTTACCTTTTCATTTTCTAGTTTCTCTTTTTTCATTAGACAGGTTTAAGTTTACAGAAAAATCATGCAGAAAATAGAGTTCCCATATCCCCTCCCCCCATTATAATGCACACTTTTCATGGTGTGGTGCATTTGTTACAATTAACAAAAGAACATTGTTATAATTGTACTATTAACTATAGTCTGTGGTTTACATTAGGGCTCCTTGTTTGTGCTGTACCATCCTGTTTTTTTTTATTCTTATTCTAGTCGCATATATACAACCTAAAATTTCCCCTTTTAGCCACATTTAAATATATAATTCAGTGCTGTTAATTGTTCACAATGTTGTGCTACCACCACCACCATTCATTACCCAAACTTTCCTATTTTTTAGCATTGCTTATTGTTATCACCAATGAGCAAAAGGCAAGAGAAATGGCAGGCAGGAGATGAGGAAATGAGGTTAGAATGATATTGCAGTTTGGGGTCTCTGGAATTAGAAGCTGAGGCAGAGTTTGGCAAGCAGGTATTTGTTAGGTGACACCAAAGGAAAGGAGGGAGCAGAAGTAGGATTGGGCAGAGCCAGAGGTTGAACTATGAAGCAGGTCCAACAAAACCTTGGCAAACCCAGTGGGAAGCTCTGGAATGTATATGGCCCCCAGTAGAATTGTCCTTTACATCTCTGTCTCCGTCATTCATGGGGTGCGCGACGTGGGAGGGCATGGCCTTGGGTGAAGCAGCTCTCTGCAGGGGCTGGAGGAGGTGTGCTGATCACACTTCTGTAGCTCCTCCCTTGGAGGGGAATCTGGGCTGCAGCTCCATGACCACCACAAATGGACTTCACTGAGCTTCCCCACTCGCTGTTTGGGCTAACAAGACAAATTAACTGAGGCTAAATCCCATCCCCCTCTACACATACCCTCACCACAGTACAGGACTGATTTGTTTGACAAGCTTCACCCATTGTTTTGGTATTGTGTTGGCCTATCTCTACCAAGACAGTTTTGCTTCACTATCACTAGTCTAAGAAAGTCTTGGTAGATGAGTGGGGCCTGGAAATTATAAACCTGCTGATGAACCCAAATAGATTTTTTTAATGAAATTGATGCTTTTTTTGGTATTGCATTACAAATTACCTCTTAAATTTATCTACAG
>PVIY010005590.1:68908-93513 GCA_004026745.1 Myrmecophaga tridactyla
TGCTGCAGTGAATGACGTTTGATTTAATTGGCTGGTGCTTAAATGAGAGAGCTCAATGTGGTACAGCCCAAGCAGCTCAGTATATCTCATCTCATCACTCGCAGCTCAGCCCAGGCCTTTGGAGATGCAGAAAGAAATCACCCCGGGGAAAGTTGTTGGAACCCAGAGGCCTGGAGAGAAGGGCAGCAGAGATCACCCTGAGCCTTCCCGCAAAAGAGAACCTCAGATGAAAGTTAGCTGCCTTTCCTCTGAAGAACTATATGTTAACTAAATAAATCCTCTATTAGTGAAAGCCAATCCATCTCTGGTGTGTTGCATTCCAGCAACTAGCAAACTAGAACATTCATCATCGTCATCATCATCACCATCATCACCATCATCATCACCATCATCACCATCATCATCATCACCATCATCATCATCATCACCATCATCATCGTCATCATCATCATCACCATCATCATCATCACCATCATCATCGTCATCATCAACAACAGCAAAGAGTGAAACCAAACATTTGTATTCTCTAAAAGCAAATCATCTCTGAATTCAAGAAAATAAAATATTGCCACTCAACCCTTGTTGCTCCCGCGCCCCCCTTCCTCCTCCTTCTCTTTCTTGCTGACCCTACAATAAGAGCCCTGGGGTTACGACTCCCTCTCTCTCCTTTGCGTAATGGTCCTCCCCAAATCAGCAGGCACTTCTGTTCAAGTTCTTTGAATGCTCTTTCCTCTGGCTTTGAGGGTTCTCTGACACCATCAAGGAGGAAGGATTTCTGATCATCTTCGGTGTCTCTGTTTCCAGTTCAGGAGACCTCCAGGCCAGGTGCTGTGCTTGACACCACTGGGGAGTGTGAAGGACAGGTGTGAGCAAAGGGCTGCTCACTGCATCGACAAGGCTACTTAAAGATCTTTCTAATTATATCACTAGTGGATATGAATTTTAACATTAAGCAAAACAAAAAATAGAGGAAAATATAACAAAGAAAGAGACAATGTTCCATTTCAACTAGAGACAGGTAGACCCCTCCTAAACTTTTTGGTCACTGTTTTGAAAGGTATATATAGTAGTGCTAACTGCACGGACACCTGGATTTGGATCCTAGCTCCACCACGTATTAGCTTGTGACCCTGTTCAAGTTCCTCGCCTCAGTTTTCTCATCTGTAAAGTGGCAATGATAGAAGGACCTCTCTCAGAAGGCCATGCCAAAGAATAAATGAGTTAGTATTTGGAGAGTGCTTAAAATAGTGGCTGGCTTAGAGTAAGTACTATGTTTGTCAAGGATGTAATAAATGAATTAATGAATATATTCAGATGCATGTGTCTGTGAACATAACCAGAATCCCACCAGTTACTGCGGCTCGGTCCCTGCTTCTAGTGCGTGGCAAGACTTTGAAGATCTCTTGCCAGGTCAAATAATGCAAGCCTGCTTTCATTTTCTTTTTCAGTTACATCATATTGTTCCATTTTATGGACATACCATGATTTCAGTCTTTCCTTTTTATGTGTGTGCTACGATATAATTTGGTGAGTTGGTCCTCCAGACACATGTGTCCTTTCAGATAATTTTCTGATTGTGCCCTTAGGCAAAAGTCTGAGAAGAGGAATTGCTGAACATGAAATTTTATATTTCAATACGTAACGTCAAATTGCTCTGACCAAAAAGTATAGAGGATACATTTTCAGAAACAACGCAGTGCCTTTTCTCCACATCCTCCCCAATGCAAGGTGTTGTTAATCAATTTTATTCCTGTCAGTTTCAATATAGGAACAGCACCAGCATTGTATTTATATGCAGATCTCTGATTACAATGTGGTGATTTCTTCCCCATTGATTTATTTTGCCTTCTGTGAGTTGTCTGTTCAGATCCTTTGCAAATTTTTCTATTAGGGTCTGTACCAGTTAAAGTTCCCAGCTGCAAGCAGTAGAGACTAATTTAAGCAGAAGAAGAGTTGATTGTTAGGGTAACAGGTAGCTCATGCAATTGACAAGAAGGCTGAAAAATGACACTTAGGAAATGGGCAAAAACAAAGGGTGGGCAGGACCCAACCCACAGCTGAGGTCATGTTGGGGGGGGGGCCTGGGGACAGGGGACAGGATTGATTAAGTTGTCACTAATGGGCACATTTCCCTGTCCATCCATCAACTCCCAAGGATCACTGTGCTCGAATTCTACCCATCTACAGGCACATACCTGCGATGTGTCCGTCTTCTCAATGCTTGGTTCCAGCTCCTATTTGAAAGGTTAAGAAAATACCTATTGATAAAATAATAGAATGGTACAGCCTTAAGTGCCCTTTGGGTTCACATAATTCAGTCTCTTTGCTCAAGGACATGGGGTCTTAGTGACAGAGCTGGGTTTAATCACATAAAGCGATTTCTTTCACTGGCTACATGTCAATCATTTAATATGGATGTGCTGGGAGTTCATAATGCTGAATCTTGGCCCCCCTTCTCACTCTGCTCTTTCACACCTGGTGAGTTCATTCATCCCAAGACAAGTAAATATTGTTTTATGCATACAACTTCCAATTTTCTATTTGTAAGCCAGCTCTCTTCTCCAAGTTCCAAATGCATGAGTCTAACTGCCTACTCAGTACCTTTTCTTGGAGTTCTTGTGGATATATCTAAATCAACATGACCAAAATAAAAACTCTGGATCACCCACCCAACATTTTGTTCCCCCATCTTAGTAAATGCCACCATCCTCCATTTGGTTGTTGAAGTCAGAACCTAGAACTGAGTACTCTCTTTTTATACCTTGTGCTGGTTTGAATCTGTTGTGTACCCCAGAAAAGCCAAGTTTTAAAAATCCTCATTCCGTATTGCTGGGTGCAGCTTTTAATTGTTTCCATGGAGATGTGACCCATCCAACTGTGATGAAAATTTTTGCTTAGATGGTTTCTTAGATGTGTCTCCACTCATTCAAGGTGGGGTTGCTTACTGGAGCCCTTAAGAGGGAGCCATTTTAGTAAAAGCTCAGAGCCTAGAGAACTTTGGAGATGCACAAGGAAAACACCCCTGGGGAATCCTTATGAAACCAGAAGCCAGGAAAGAAAGCTAGCAAACGTCACCATGTGTCTTTCCATTGGCCTTTCTTGAATCAAGTTATCTTTCCCTGATGCCTTAGTTTGGACATTTTCATGGCCTTAGAACTATAAACTTACAACTTAATAAATTCCCCTTTTTAAAAGCCATTCTGTTTCTCGTATATTACTTTCTGGCAACTTTAGCAAACCAAAACACACCTCTTCTTCCAAACCTGTTGGTTCCATACCAGGAGGGCTCTCCAGCAGTCTCTCCCTTACTCAGGCCACAATATTCTCTCACACAGAACATCCCAATGGCTCTCAAATGTTTTTCTGTCCCTTTATTTTTTTACCTCCCTTCCAACCCATTCTCTACCCAGACTCCAGAATGATCTTTTAATCCTGTAAACCACATCATGTCATCATACCATGATAACCCCTTTCAGGTGTACACAGAGTAAAATAAAAAAGTCCCCACTCCTACCCCCCGTGGCCGTGAAGTTCTCTGAATGCAGCCACAGCTCAGCTCTGGAATGCACTGCATCTCACTCTCATCACGGCCGCTAAAGCTTAGCCATACTGGCTTCCTTTCAGTTTCTCAAATGTGCAAAATTATCCCCTGTCTCAGGCTATGCTATTTTTCTGCTCGGAAACACACTTCCCTTTCTTCCTCAATTCCTTCTTATTCTCTAGCTTAAGCATCACATCCTCAGAGGGGCCTTTCCTGGTCCCTCAGTGTAAAAGAGGTTTCTCTCTCCGTCCTATTCTCTAAGCCAGCCTTTTGTTTATTTCCTCCAAGGCACGGATTAGACCTATAATTCTTTCTGTCTTTTTACTCCTTTACCATCGCTACCTTATAAGTACTCCTGAGCTAAGAAAAGACTTTTTTGGGCTTTTGAAACATCGTTTTCCAACTTTTTAAGATGCCCCATTAAAGGCAGTGCCTGATTACACATGGCGCCCGGCAGTGTTTGTAACAGAGCAGGTTTCCAGATACAGGCTTATGGGCTTGGTTATCTGCGACTGACAACTATATAAGTCATATGTTTTGCGAATGTGAAAAAATCAAGAATGCCTTTGATGGCAAAGTTGGGCTGGACAATCCCTCCAACCCTAGAAGAGTTCTTTCACACTGATGTAGCTGGTCCTCTCCTTTTTAGACCCTGTGCTAAAAAGACTTCAGTGAGTCACATAGCAAGGAAAACCTTCAAGAAATGTTGTTGAGGCTCTGCTTCTATATTCAGAAGTGCCGAAGAACCACACTTTGGGGACTTGTTTGTTTGAGGTTCATTTGATTTGGGTGTCTTGGGTTCACATCACCTCTAGCAGGATGGATTTGAAATATAGAAAGCAAAGTCAGACTAGAATATGCCCAAGCACATGACAAGGTTGGTGCAGGGTCAGACTCTCCTGCAAACTCCTAGCCTCGATGGTAGCATCTTCCGTGCTATGGGTGAGCCACCTTTCCGCAATAATTTATTGCCGATTGGCAGAAGGTCCCTCCCCAGGGGATTCTTCAAATCCTTCTTTCTCTTGCATTATTCCATTCCAAAGAATTTAACAGATTACATCTATGAGAGTGCTGGAAATGACGATTCTAACTTAGCTGTTTGAATCGGGATTCTCCAAAGCAACGAATGTAGAAAGAGACCTGAAGGGATGGTTGGCTATTTTTAAAAGACCCATGTGCCTTTTAAACACACGTGTGTCTCTGAGTCTGCAGTTTACCATGCATCTGCACACTTTCTAAAGTAAAATACATCAGTCAACAGCATTGAAACTGACATCTAAATCTGGCTCCTTTTGCTGCCTTATCTGATAAACTCAACCCCCTTTTCAATGCCAATTGCAGTTTTGAACACAAGTCACCACTGTCAGGAGAGAGCAAAGCAATGGCCCGTGCAACCTAATTTCAACTCCAACTTTGCCGAGGTTCGTCCTGGCTCAGCATGTCCCCACATGCAACCTGGGCTGCGGTGCCTTCGTGAGTTTCCATCCGCAGTAAATTCGCCCCACCCTTCTCCGAAGAGAGGGAGAGCTTCCTCTGCTTTTGTCTTCGGGGCATCAATCCGGGTTCTGGGCCTTCAGAGGAAAGCCCATCCTCCCATCTTCCAATCACCATGGGAACTGTGGTTCTGGTACCCAGAAGACAGACCTCGATTTGAATCTGTCCTTCAAAGTAAAAGGATTATGGAGCCCTCTTTTGAGACAATTTGGAGCTACTGATCAGTAAGGTCTCTTTAAGCCGATGGAGCCAACTGTGCTGACTTAGTCTGGATAAACACCCTCCTGGGTTCTCTTTCTTTTTTCACTTAAGGAAAATAGTGTCTGAGTACAGACTCAGGTTCCCCAGTTGGAGAGCAGACTCCATGTGAACTGTTCAATTGCAGATGCTTTGCCCAACCTCAGCTGTTTTCTCCAGTGACATGAGTGTGACAGAGAAGTTTTTGTTCAGGTGACAGGGTTGGAGTGGGCCTTGTGGCTCAGCAGCCCCCCATCCCTGGGGATGTCCTTGCAACTCTGAAAGGCAATCAAATCTCCATCCTGGCTTAATCCTGTGTCCTCTCAGCCCCAAAACTCTGACCAATGTTGAGGTTTTGGCAGCAAGAACGACCTCCCACAGAGGCACAGGTACAAGCCATACCCCGTGGGCTTGGAAACTTGCATTTGAAAAGTTCCCACCACAGAGGGGTCTCCTGGCCTGGCTTTTGTCTCTTGTGGCTGGTTGCAATGTGCTCATGGACATGCCGTGGTCTCAGATTAGGACTGCTACTCTCTGGAAGGCTAACATCCACCAATATTTTGCAATTGATTTTGTCAGTGAACTCACCGGATTATCCATGGTTAGGGCCTCCCCAAAGTTCAGTGAGGGTAGAGCTACTTGCAATTTTTGAAGGTCTTTGGACTTTAAAAAATGTAAAAATAACCAAAACACATCTTTAAAAAAAAGCAGTATGAAATAAAACCATAGGATATATTTTAAATGTTCAATCAACTTAGATCTTTCAGGAATTGTATGATATCTCTAGTTAGAAAAACAACAAAACAAAATGAGAGACTTTGAATGTAGGGCTTGGGCCAAATGCTTCTCCCCACCAGCCCCAGTTCTGCCGTCTCCTCACTAGCACTGGTTCCTGGTCTGAGCTCTTCATGGTGGCATATGCTGGGCATGTTGGTTTCCCCCAGCTGAGCGCTACCTTCACAGGTAGCCTGAAGGACCAACATGGCCAATAGTTTGGGCTTTACTGTTAGAGGCTGATGATTTTCCTGGAAGGTTTTCAAGCCAGTGGTGACTGCCGTTCCCTCTTTTCTTTGCCTTTGAGACCCATATCTGCTGGGGGGACAGGGATGCCAGCCTCATGTCAGGGATTTTACTTTCCACACTCTTCTACCCACCACTCCAGGTGTTCTCAGGGCTCCAGGGAAGTGCAAAATGTCTTCTCTTTGGGGACCACCTCTCCTTGGAGTGATGAAGCCACCACTTTGATCAGACTGGGTTTTCCTTGCAGAAAATGGTTCTAGAAAGGGACAGATGGGAATGGTAGAGATGATGGTACTCAATGCACCTGCCATCTTCTCCCGCATGGCCCAGCCCCTTTGTGGTTAGGCAGGTCACATGACTAGTTCTGACCAATGGGCTGCAAGGGGACATGGTTTGTGTCATTTCTGGGTTGGGGCACAGGAGGGCGGGTGCTGGCCTTCTCAGCTGTCTCTTCTCTTCCTGTGGGGACTGGTGATATGCTCGGTGGTGGATCCCGGGCCCATGGGGCAGAAACTCCTTCCCTATATGCACCTGAATGTATGAGAGAGTTCAAAATAAGTATTTGTTGTGTTTCGGAGTTCATTTGTTACCACTGCATGCCCTAAGTGTCCTGACTGATACAACATTGTTCAAAGTGCATTATAAACAATGGAATTTGAAAATATTTAAAGCATTGTTATATATTTGAATATATAATCCTACCAATTACATTAATATTATTGATTAATATTAAAACAAAATTGTAAATTAATAAGTGTGTTTTTACATGCATACCTGCATATATGCAAAATATAAGATTTTAAAACTTTGGCTTATGAATTCTTTGTGCATAGCAAACAAATTAAAACAGAAACTGGAATCTCAGATATCTTCTTGTTTTTGCATATATTCAGCACAGGATGCTAAGATAGTTACCCAGTGTGGGAGGGGGAGGCAGAAGTCTGTAATTCAAATTTTCTCTTATGTGAGTAGAGCCTGAAACAGGCTGTGGTCTCAGGAAGCTCAGCAGTGTGGAAAAAGCCTCGGAATAAGAATCAAATTTAGGGATTCTTATTCCAGATGCTCAGGATTACTTTTTGAAGCCAGGTTTAATTCATCCTCCAGGACCCCTTCTCACTTACTCAATCCCACGTTGGTCCGTCCCATTATGAAATCCTATGACAGTGGTTATCTGCATTTTCCTTTAGTTATATTCTGCCTCACATTGTTCCTCCATTCATACTGCAAATATTTCCTAAGCGCCTGGGTTAGGATCCCATGTTAGGTGATGGGAGCACAGAAATATGAGCCAGCTCTTAAACCTCACAATCTTGTAAGAGATTGACTTACAGTCTACTCAGAGTTTTGCAGTTGTTACATTTGCTCCTTACTGTTCTCTCCTTGGGGAAGGAAATTATGCCTATCATTTCCTTTAACATCCACAGGCCTTGGCATACTGTGGACAGTGTAGAAGCTGCTCAATAAATGGTTGATGCTGAGTTTCTGAGAGACACACTGATCATTCTCCAAGTAAAATAGTGCCCCTAACTTTAGTTTAGATGCTGTTAACCATCCTTGGCTTGCTTCCCACGATGTAATTCTGGCATAGTCATCTGCATTTTCCATCCCTAAAACTTACTCAAGGACAGCCAGGTTTTGCATTTGTGAGGAGATAACTGTGTAAATGTGTACATCTGGTGGGTATAAAGACCATGAAGTGCGCAAGCGTCCAGCAGGAATCAGAATGAACACAGTGTCATTACACGAAATGCAACATTTCCCAGGGAGACCATCTCCAGCGACCCCCTCTTCTCCATCACTGACACTCAACTTGAAATGCTCTCCCTTCCATAGGCAAGTCAAAGCATGACTTTTCCAAGTGTCAGCATCGCAAGCCCAAGCTAATCCTTGGCAGTCGAACTGCCTTTCCTCTAGCCCCTGGCAGAGTATTAGCAACCAAAGCACAGCTAGCTGTCCCGATGTTCTGGGGCTGCCCCAGGGGTGAAAGCACCTTGGTCACAGCCCACCCCAACCTTCGAAGTACATCTGCCCCCAGTCCTGGGGGAGGGTCATCCAGTTCCTGAGGGGTTCAGGTTGTGCAGACCAGAATGACGCAGTTATTGTCTTTTATTATCCTTTTAATTTTTGCAGGGCTAAATGCTAGGTTGTTCTCTCTGCAGCAAAAAGAGCTGAACGGGTAACAGGCAAAAAAAAAAAAAAAATCAAAAACCAAAACAAAACAAAACAAAAAAACCTGGCATTTGCCAGCGGGCTGTGACAACCCGATGCAAACGAGAGAGCTGAGGCCGAGAAGAGAAGTTCATGGGGGATCATGCCAAGCCTGTCAAGCAATCCTTTAGAAACTTGATGGTATAATCACTGCCACCCAAGGGCACCAGATGTGCCAGTGAAAACCTTTCTGCGCCGTTGGCTGAATGTGACTTGCGATTAGCCTTTGGTGGGAATATCTGTTGTCTTTGGGCACACCAGACTGTAGAACACAAAAGGGTCGCTTTTGATATTGATAAATAATGTGACACACAATTCCCCCCATAGAAATGGCGCAAATCCTTAATTATGAGGGCACTTTCTCAGGCACACATTAGAATATTATGCTAAATTGAGTTGTCACCATCACCTTTGCCAAGGCTTTTGTAAGACTGCACAGTAAGCTGCCCTTTGGAGTTTTTGCTTTTGTTCGCAGATCATTGGTTCAACTTGCATTCAGGTTTCCAGGAATTAAAAAGAAAAAAAAATCCAGAAAAAATTACATAGAGTGAGACTCTTAAAAAGAAGTTTTCCACCACCCCCCCCCCCCACCATTTGGTGAACAGGTCACAAGATTGCAATTCTAAACAATCTCACAATTAATCCTTGAGCTATGCCATCCAATTAGAACAAATTTTTTCCTTTCTGGTTTAATTAGAGATGAGTACATGCCTGTGAGCTTATTTGTATAAAATAAGTGCTCATTAAACGAGGTTTGGATCAGGTTCAGCTTGTTAGAAATGCATGAAAAGGGAGCTTTCTCTCACTGTTTCTGGCCCCTTTAACCCCTTAAATGCCCAGAATGGACTTCTTAGGGTTGGAGAATATAAAGAGTATCTTTGCTGAAGCCTGGTGAACTTGAAAGAGGTAGTGTATATCTTGGAACTGCTGGTAAACAGATTTGTTTATCCATCTTCTTATTCTTAGCATCTTCCTTTGCTTTCCCCAGGCCACTGTAGGCAGAACATCTAGCCGTGGTCTGATAAAGGCCACTCGAATTGCAGAAAGAACAAGCATCTGTATTATCCCTGGTCCTTAAAGCTTGGCTACTCAGAATGAGAGCCATGCTCAGTGGCTGTTAGCAGCACCGCCTGCTGCATTTGTTAAAGATGCCAAATCTTAGCCCCCCACCCCAGACTCATCGGAATCTGCATCCTAACAAGATCTCAGGGTGATCAGTGCGCACAATAGAATTTGAGAAGCACCCATCTAAAGACAGCAAATCCTGAAGATTTTATTTTATTTTTTTATAATCAAGGTCCCCTTCATGCCCCTAAGAATGCCACTTTATTTGAAGAGAAAGCAGCCTCCTGGCCAGCTTTCGGCAGTGGGGAGATTGCCACGTGGGTTCCCGGAACTCTCTGCTAACAATTCCCTCCGCTTCCCCCTCTACTACACTCCTGTGGACGAAAGGGCCCATGCTCAAGGACACAGGGCCATGGAGGAGCCTCTGGCTTTATCTGTGCATTGAGCCTCTTACCCATGCCTTCAGGACATCTTTCTGAGCACCAGCTGTGTGTGTGACCCCATGGCAGCTCTCTGGCTACAGAGAGAGAATAAGATTCCCAGGGGCTCCCACTCTCATGGACTGACATTGGAGGGAGAGCGGACAGCCAGGGGACCCCTAAATATAAATATAGATACAGATGCATAGAGCTACCTACAGTATAAAATGGAATTACTCTGCTCATGCTGGTTTGCAAGTGCTTTTTTTAGTTAAGGTTCTATCATAAGAATCTTTTACAATGTCATTTTAAATGGCTGCAGAGTTTTACATCAGTGCATATGTCACAGTCTAGTGGTGCATTTATTACAACCAACCTGCAATTATTGGATATTTAGGCTGATTTATTTATGTATCTGTTTACTCATTCATTCATTCACTGATATATATTTTTCTTATTTTCATCCGTGCTTAAACTCCATTCTTATGGTTAAATCTTTGCACACACATCCTTAATTACTTCCTCAGGTTAAACATCTTAATAGACAATTGCTTGATTAAAGCCGATTTGTATTTTAGGACTTTTGCATGGTATTACCAAATTGTTTTCTAGAATGCCTATATCAATTGATAGCCTCTCACTCCCACCAGTGTTTCTGGGGGAATAAATTCCCTGTGTTTGGGGGCCAAGAAAATAGGAATTAACTTTTACTACCATTCTACCCAAATCCTTCTTGGGCTCTTTTCTATGAAGGTAAGAGAAAACCTGGGCCTTCAAGAGCGTGGAAGCCAATGCTAGTGCTTGGCAAAGCTCTCTCTTCTGCTGGTCTTCCTTACTCCTTGGGAGGGTGAGTTGGAAAAGAAGAAAAACGGTAGCCAGGGGCTGTCAAAGGGAGCCCAGTTGGGTCTTTTGCTGTCTGTGGTGTGTGGGGGGAGAGCTAGAAGTTTCATGGGGCCAGGAGGAGTGACCACAGATCCCAGGGTGGCCTGAGAGCCCACCCATGGTGACAGGTGGCCGTGGGAGGGGAGCATGCCAGCCGGCTGCTGGTACTGATTTGCCCCCGAGCTCTGCGTGTGCCGCTGCACAGGGCTCACACCACCCGCGTGGAAGAGTAAATAAAAATTAGAATTACAAATTATCTAGAAAAATTCAAACCTTAGGTAACACACCCAAAGCTGTGCTGGGAGGAAAGTTGGTAAGATATAGGCTATATTATATTTTCAAAAATGTTCTGGGTAAAGAACCACATAGTGAAGCAAAAGAAATTAGGAGAAGGTAGCCAGCAAAAATAAAACTGGAAATTATTGAAATAAAAAGAAAAACAGAAAAATAAAGCAAAAGTTAGTTCCTTTAAAGATGAACTAGATAAAACCATAGAATGGTAGGGAAAAGAGAAAACAAAAATATACAACACTAAGAATGAAAGATGAAATTTAACTAGAGATACTAAAATTAAAAAACTGTATGTGGATACTTCATGTGACTCAATCATAATAAATTTGGAAATCTACTAGAAATAAATGATTTTATAGCAAAACAACAAAACTGGCCCAATAATGGTAGAAAAATAAATATACCAGAAATCTACCCAGCTTGATTGATTTTCACAGCTGAGATCCATCTTACATTCAAGGCATAGATAATTCTGGTAAAATTAAAATTATTCTGGTATATATAAAATTATGTAAATCTCCCAATTCCTTTAAAATCCATCATAATCTTAATATAAAAATTTGAGAAAAATAGCACTGAAACTAAAATTACAGAAAAATAAACATGCATAAGGTGAGAAATTGAGAAACTTTAAATAGGAAATCAGCAAATAAAGTCAGGCAATGTACTAAAAAACTATTACAGCATAACCCAGTAGAGTTATAATTTAAAGAGTGTTCACCATCAAGAAAACTAAAATAGAATTCTTCATTAAATTAAAAGATAAAACCCAAATAATTTTATCAATAGATTCTAAAAAGCACTTGATAAACTTTGGAAGACATTCTTCATTAAAAATTTGGCCTCAGCATTGACAGAAAGAAATTGCCAAAATATCCTAAAGACTACGAGAAACTACATTTAGTGATAAAATACTAAAGCCATTTTTATCAAAGCAAGGATGAGAAGGAAGTCCACTCATCACTAGTATTTAACATTGTGTGAAGAGTCTAGAAAATTAAATAAGTAGAATATATGTTAAAATTTAAAGGCCTCAAAATAATTTACATTGTTAAAAAACAGTAATGTGTTTCTAGAAAATTTGAAACGTTATTAAAAAACTTTCAGAATGAATAAGATAATTTGACAAGGTAGATGCGGTTGTATGTACATAAATACAAAACATCAATGGCCTTTTATCCTGATACAGCAATAAATAGTTAGAAGAAGAAATGGGAAAACAAATCCTGTTTGTAATAAAAACAAAAACTCTAAAATATCCAGGGATAAATTTAATAAGAATGAACAATTCTATAAAACCTTATTGAGGAACTTAGAACAAAGTAGAAACTGAGCAACATGCGATGTTCCTAGATGGATTAAATATTTCAAGTCTCATGCTTCATCAGAGCACTGCACATGTAAAATGCATCCCTTCTCTTTCACTCTGGAGGTTTAGGAATCATACTTTTTTATTTGAATGTTTATGTGAAAGTGTAAATGCACATGAATTTCTAATAAAAAGTTCAAAAAGGAGAACACTGAGGAGTGGCAGAGGGAACTTGCCAAGCCAGATGTGAAAACATCTTATAAAATTTGGGGGATCAAAATAGCATGGCACCGAAATTATGGCAGGGAAAAACAAAGTCAGCCTACGTGCTCCTTGGAGGAGGTAGCTTCCAAGGAAAACTTCAGTGACCAAAGAAGGATGTTAGAGGAGGTTTTTCAAACTGGGGTCTGTGGATGTTTTGGGAACCTGACAACTCTCTCTGCAAAATTTAAATATGTTTTATTTTAAATGATAATGCCAACAAATATACATAAGCTCATTCTGCTTCTTCCAATGGCCATCAGCAGCCAAGGACTACCACAAAATTTCCGTGGCATTTTTCCATGTATAATTAATGGTAGGCACTGATGGTTTCCTTGTATCAAAGTAGCACTGATTTCATATTCCTGCAATATATGGACAGAGGTAGACTGAAAATATAGCTGATGTGTTTGTGGTTTGTGTTGAATGGCAAATGACCATGTGGCACAGCAACCATCCAAGTTGACATCAGTTCCAACAAAATGCAAATATTGTCTTCACATGACAAATAATATTCTAGACAAACCCATCTCAAAAGGACCTGCCCATAGCACCAAGTACGAGTTTACCTTCTGACCGGCTACTGCTAGAGCAATACATTGTGTTGATTTGAAGTTTACAAGTTTTGTAGTTTTATCCATATTTAATTTGTAAAAGTGGTTTAGTTTTATAGATGTAGAGCTATAAGAATAAGGAATTTTTACCTAGCATATGTTTGTATATTGTAATAAAAAATAACTTAAGTAAACACACACACACATATATGGCATTGGCACAAGGCTAGAAAAACATATTAGTGGAAAGATCAGAGGTGCCAGAGAAAGAGTCTAGAAATATAGATGTTAGTGTTAGGTTCAGGTGTCAGCTTGGCCAGGTGATGGTGCCTAGTTCTGTTGCCGTGGGCTTAAATCATCATCATGTGAATTTCATCTATAGCTGATTACATCTGCTGTTGGCTAAGGGGAGTGCCTTCTGCAATGAGTGAGTCTTTAAAGGAGAATTCAGAAGAGAGGAGCTCAGAGCAGCTGAGACCCAGCTATTTGTAAATGTAGGAAGGAATGGTCCTGGCGAAAGCCATTTGAACCCAGAAGCTGGAGAGAAGCCCAGCAGACATTGCTGTATGCCTTCCTAAATTAGTAAATTTATTACTAAATAAATCCCCTTTATAAAAGCCAGCCTGTTTCTGGTGTATTGCATTCCCACAGCCTTAGCAAACTAAAACATATGGATGTACATGAATTATATATGAGATTAAATGGCATTTTGTATCAGTGGGAAAAGGATGATTTCTAAATAACTGGTATGGACATAATTATTAATCCATATAAAAGAAAACATAGGGGCAGGCCACAGTGGCTCAGCAGGCAGAGTTCTCACCTGCTCTGTCGGAGACCAGGGTTGAATTCCTGGTGTCTGCCCATGTAAAAAAAAAAGAAAACATAGGCATACTTCTTCCTTGCCCTACTTAATAATGCTACATTTTAGACTAGGGCTTCTTAACATGGGCTGGATAATTCTCAGTTGTGGAGAGATGACCTGTGCATTAAAGGATGTTCAGGAGCATCTTTTTTTTTTTGCTTGGGCAGGCACCGGGAATTGAACCCGGGTCTCAGGCATGGCAGGCAGGAACTCTGCCAATGAGCCACCACGGCTCACCCGCATCTTTGCTTCTACCTATTAGATACCACTGTTTCAGTTTCCTGGGCTTCTCAAGCAAATACCATGCACTGGGAATTTATTAGCTCCCAGTTTTGAGGCTAAGAGAAAGTTCAAACTCAGGCATCATTAAGGTAATATTTTCTTCCTGAGGACTGGCATTCTGGGGCTGGCTGCCAGCAATTCTTGATCCTGGACTCCTGTTTCATGGCAATGCACATGGCAGCCTTTCCTGGCCTCTCTGTTCTCTTCTGGGTTCTGTAGAGCCTCAGCTCCTTGCTTTCCTCAAGCAATGACTTTCTCTCTGTCTGAATTTCATTCCACATATAAAGGACTCCAGTAATAGGATTAAGACTCATCCCAGGCCACACCTTAACTGAAGTAACTCATCACAAACTCCTATTTACAATGGAAAGATGGAGGCAGAGATTGGAGGGTTGGGCCTACAAGCTAAGGAAGCTGATAAACACCAGAGGCTGGAGAACTAAGGAAGAGTTCTCTCCTAAATCCTCTGTAGGGAGCGCAGTCCTGCTGATGCCTTGATTTTGGATTTCTGACCCAAAGAACCATGACAGTATAAGTATCTGTTGTTTTAAGCCACCTCATTTGTAAAAAATGTTTCCTTTGTTAAAAAAGCCACAGGAAACTAATACAGGGGGATAATTTATTTTTTTCTGTGACAGTTGAGGGAGGGTTCACTAGAAATGTGACATTTCTCTGGATTGAAAAAGGGTGGAAAGACCCCTCTGTGCAGGGGGAATAGAATGAGCAAAAGCACAGAGGCCTAAAGCTGCAGTGTTTGATTCAATCTAGCTAGAGCGTGAGGGTTTTTCATGGAGGCTGTGGGATGGGGGAAGAGGTAGAAGGTGAAGCATCCTATTTTCTGGTAATTCTATGGCCTGAGAAACTCATTCACAAATAATTTAGGATATTTCTAAGAGGACTGAGCAAATTCATGTCAGAGACAGAAATCTGATAAAATCTACTTCCAGTATCATAGCCCCATGGGGGGAATTGCAGCCCTGTAAAGCCCAAAGAAAAAGAGAAAAGAAGTAGTTATTGCTCATATTCCAAATCTGACAGCCTGTTGAGTCTTGAGGTCTCTGTTCTCAGCCAGTTTGCTCACATTCCAAGGCAGACAGCTTGCTTTGGCATCCATGTAATCCCTGCCAGAATGGGAAGCCCCCAAGCTAGGGAGAAAACAAAATATTTTCACCATTTGACATGATAAAGCATGTGGCTCTTAAGGAACAACTGGCCCAACCAGGGCGTGTTCTGTCTTATCCCATCTGCTCCATCCTCAGTGGGAAACAAGTCTCCACCAGCCAGCAGCTCTTCTGGAGAGGGTCTTCTGGAGGACTGGGAGGTAGCAGACACCATAGATGGACTTCAGTTTCCCACCACATGGATTCTGCCACCTGTTCAGCTGCACGTTTGCTGCTGTTGAGTGTGCCTTCTCCTTGACACCCTTAGAAATTCTGAACTGGGGGAACTTCTGCTGTTGCATAACAAGACCAAAAAAGGATGAGCTTGCCTGCCAGAAATGCTTGCAGATGTATGGTTGAAAACATTTGTTTCACAGGACTGACACTATAAATAGGATATGGATCAGTAAGAAGACAACAGTTTGCCTGGGTGGCCTTGTCTTCATGGCAGAAATATTTCTGCCGGACCGTGGGGGCTGACTCTGGATCCATCAGAACCGCCCAGAGCAAGCATTGCCTTCCCCGATGCCAAGCCCTTTCCCTCACTGTTCAAATGCCATCTGCATTATTTCCAGAAGCTTCCATGACAGGTTAGAGGCTTTCATTTATTTGTGGTGTGCCATGCATGTGAAACCCCATCTCCTCTCTGAACGGTGTAAGGTGGGAGTATGAGTGTGTATGAGTGTGAGTATGTGTGCAGAAACTCCCAGCCTGTTGGAGATTTGCTCTCATCATTGGGTAAAAGCTACATCGGAAGTGCTATGGGCATTCTCACTTGTCTTCCAAAGAGAGGAAGGTTCTTGCCCCTCTCGGGAAAGATTGAAGACTTGGTGACTTGGTGTGTTGGGGATTAATAAAGACAAAGATATGGGAGACAGGATTTATCTGGTTGGTGTCAAAGTACCCAATAAAGACAGAGGTGAGCTGGGAGCAATAGAAGGAGTTGCAAAGGAAGAAGGAAGGACATGGTTCATTGATTATATCTTGGTTGTAAGTCAATGCAGGGCCAACAGGGGACATGTAAGTGTGCTGCAGGAGAGAGAAGGCAAGAAGCCAAAGAAATTATTCAGCCCTGGCAACCAATACACTGGCAAGAGGAAACAAAACAGATAGGAAAACACCACTTCCCTGTGACAGAAAACTAGTTTAGCAGAGCACTTTTGAAAATCTTCATCTGGAAGCTGGTTATAATAAAACTTTCATATAGTTGGAAAGAAACCATGGGTCTCATTTGCTGTGCTCCCCAAACATTTGTTTCCCATCCCAACTTAGAAATAAACAAAGGCACTGAGTGGGGTTCTCTAACTTTATCTCAGTCAAACCTCACAAATGGTAGGTTCATTTTGAAACAAGGGAAACAGGCTCAGAAAGGTGGAGGAACTTACCCAAGATTGTAAAGTAAGGGCATCCACCCAGGTCTTTGGTGACATGCCTGGGAAATAACAAAATGTCTCCAAATGTGCTCTTCTTGGATAATAATGGAGAGATTCTTAAGGCAAAGGGGTGGGTTGCCTCCCCTATAGCACAAACATCAAATGCTGATTTTATCCAGGACCTGTAACAGGCACTTGCAATGCGCTACCTCATTTGCTCCTCGCAACACTGCAAATTAGCTCTCATTACCCATTGTCTGGATCAAACTGAGGGAACTTCTCCAAGACATGCAGCAAGTTAATGCCAGAGCCAGGATTCAAGCACAACTCTATTTGACTTGGGAGTCCACGCTCTGGTCCACCACTCTGTACTGCCTCCCCAGAGGAAGGTAAGCATCTCTTCCTCTGACTCCCTGTCCCACTGTCCTATTTGCAGCCGGCTGTGTCCACGCATATTGCACCAATGCCATGATGCTCGTGACTCATTACTCACGGGCCTCCCAGGGCTGGCAGTGATTAAGCCCTTCGAATTTGCCCCCTCAGCCACAGGTGACATCATTGCATAATTAAGGTGACTGCGTTGCCCAAGTGCACACACCAAACAAAGGTCCCTTTGTATTAATTTATCATCCAAGTGCTCCTTATGCAAGACTGAGCTCTCTTCGGTAATTAAGGAAGACAGTTTAACCTGGCTGCACAACAGCAGGGCTCCGGGCACACTGAGAAAGTGGCAGATTGGGAGACCCTATGTCATCTGTTAATTTGATATGGTAATGAGGTTGCCAATAAAAGATAATAAAAAGGGGAGGGCTCAACACTATTGTGAAGCTTTCCTTTTACATAATTTTTCTTGCCAGGCAGCTAAATAGCTTTTTCTGTCCCCTTTTAGTTCTCAGTTGGCCGGTCGATGGAGTGCCTGCTAAGCGGCCATACCATCTTCTGAAGCTGATCACTTTCTGCCCTGAGCAATGATTGAGCATTGTGCTAATGCACATGGATTCTCCAGCATAAACCAGGGAGGTTCAAACCCAGCTTTGCCACTCACTAGCTGTATGACCTCAGGCAGGTTATGTAAACTCCTGAACTCCCAGTACCTCAGTTACTACATCCATCAAATGGCAATAATGATACCAGCAGCTGCCTGTAAAGTTCTGGTGATGATTCAAATAAGTTCATATATGTCAATGCTGAGGCCAGTGCTGGGTGCATAAGCACCATATACATGTTTGTTATTAATGCCTTGAAAGTTTTCTTGACTATCTTTGTCCACTTTTGTGGTGTATTGCATAGAGTAGGTATTCAACAAATGTTCCTTCATTGCATTCTCTCTCTCCCCCTCCTTTCTCTTTGCCCCTATCTCTTCACAAATGGGGACTCCATTTCTACCTTTGTCCTCAAGCGAATGTGAAACTTGGTGAAGACCCATTAGCATGGGATTCCAATGAGTTAGAAAGGAAGATGGTGGGGGCTCTATAAAGTTTCTTTTTTTTTTACCTTTTGAAAAATATTTATTGAGTATAAATAAATGTCTTATACATTAAATATCAAGAAATACTCATTATTGATTACAAGTTGGGTGCTAATCTGAAAGAACCTGAGAATCAAGATATCCACTTATAATAAAGTAATGAAAATTCCATTCTAATACTGGACACAGTAACAATTTTGCTCACAAGACACAACAAATCCCATCAAAAAGGTCATCTTTTACTCAACCTATGATGCTACAATAGAAAATGATTTCCAATCATAATATGAGCAGTCCTAACGATTTCATCTTTGTCTTATCAATACATCAGGTCATTTTGAAATTGTAGAATTATACAGTTACATAGTCATAGAATCTAAAGATTCCCATTTCCTTGGTTTTATTTAAAATTATTATTAATGAAAGAAAACAAGTCTTACATAGTCATTGATATTTTTAAGTTAGTCTTTCATAAGAGAAAAAGAATACAAATTTAGTACAAAGAAGCACCTCCAAGCGTTGAGTCTCTTTAAGGGAAGAAAAAAAAATCATATAATTATCACTTCCTTCGAAGAAAGGAAAGAAACCTAAACCGGTTATGGTAAATTTGGAAAGGTAAATGTATCCCAGTTTTCAGAATACGTCTTTATTTTACTTGATGAACTTGAATGATGCAAGTGTATGAAGCAGGGATCTGTGGCGATCCAAATTCACCCACAAGCACTCCATCCTTATTCTTTGTGTCAGTAGGAATGTCTTCTGGAATTGCGAGTGCAGATGCTTCTTCAACAGCCAGAAACTCATCACCCAGTACATCCCATTCTGCTTCTAGATCTTCATCTAAGTCTGGGGTGTGGCGCCATCACGATGACTCAGAGATTCTTGGATTTCATTTGTATCTTCCATCATATCCTCTAGCTGATCTTGTATGTCCTTGATTTGATTGGTTTTCAATTGCTTGCATGCTTTCTTCACTTCTTTTCCTCCCACTTTCATAGGATCAACCATGGTCTTTGTGTCTTTCAATGACTGGATGATGTAATTGGCTTGTTCCATGTTAAAGGATTGTTGAGTGAGACTGCTCCACTGCTATTCATACATTCTTTTTGCTTTAAAGCCCGCAAGGCTTTCTGTTTGACCATATTCTTTGCAGGACCCTCTCTCATCTTCTTGATCTGATTCTTGTACTTCACTAGCTCAGCATCCAGTTGAGGAATCTTTTTATGAATGGATTCTGCCCCACTATCCGCTGTTCCAAAGCAGGCAGTCCGGCTGGGTGGCACACCCTTGGGTTTCGTTTTTCTGAATAATCGGCTCATCTTGGGTGGCTGCAAAAAACCCCAAACATCTATAAAGTTTCTGTATTAATTCCTTCCCAAGGGTTTGGAGGTTCCTATCATGCTTTCAGCATTTATATTCATATTTTCTATAACGCTTTTTTCATTCTTTCAAATTTCAGTTATTAATATGTGAATTTTTCAGTTGATAAGTTCTAAATTCTTTTTTTCTTAATAGAAGAAGGTACAGATTTATAGAAAAGTCATGCATAAAATACGGTTTCCATATACTGCCTTATTATTAACACCTTGCATCAGTGTGGTATGGTTGTTACAATTCATGAAAGAATACTTTCTGGATTTTTTAAAAACCATTTTCAGATTTACCAAAAATCTGCCATATCTAGAATTCCTTTACTAACTTCTCCAGGAGTATATTATGTTTATTTGTTGCAAATTTTAATTATTGACATAATTTGTAGGAATTCATATTGGATGGCATACTTTCTTATTGCTTTAAATATTTTTATTGACAAATCTTCACATACATATATTCTACACATTGTATACAGTCAATGGCTCACAGTATCATCATCAATACATAGTTGTGTATTCATCACCATGATCATTTTTTAGAACATTTGCATCACTTTAGAAAAAGAAATAAACAGAAAAAAGGATAAACTCATGCATACCAAACCCCTCACCCCCCGTCTCATTGACCACTAGTATTTCCATCTACCGAATTTATTTTACCCCTTACCCCCTATTATTTATTTATTTTCTGCTCATTTTTTTAACTCATCTATCCATACTGTGGATAAAAAGAGCACCAGTCACAAGGTTTTCACAATCACACGGTCACAGTGTAAAAGTTATATCTTTATACAATCGTCTTCAAGAATCAAGGTTAATGGGGCGGCTGCCGTGGCTCAGCAGGCAGAGCTCTGACCTGCCGTGCTGGAGGTCTGGAGTTCGATCCCTGTTGCCTCCTGCCCATATGCAAATTTGAAAAAAAAAAAAGAATCAAGGTTAATGGAGCCATGTTTCTTTAAGATGATTGTATAATGATACAGCTTTCAGAGGTGACTGTGTGATTGTGAAAACCTTGTTCTGATGCTCCTTTTATCTATGGTATGGACAGATGAGTAAAAAATATGGATGAAAAATAAATAAATAATAAGGTGAACAAATGTTAAAATAAATTGGGTAGAGGGAAATACTAGTGGTCAATGGGAGGGAGGGATAAGGGGTACGGTATGTATGAGTTTGTTCTTTTTTATTTTTATTTCTTTTTTTGGAGTGATGTAAATGTTCTGAGAAATGATCATGGTGATGAATATACAAGTATGTGATGATATCGTGAGCCATTGATTGCATACCAAGTATGGAATATTCATATGTTAAGAATGTTCACGCTGTATGTTGATTGATTTTATTAATAAAAATTTAAAAATTAGAATCAAGGTTACTGGAACACGGCTCAATAGTTGCAAGAATAATTTTCATAGGGGTGAACCACAAGATTAAGGTCTTAGCCAATTGATTAGATTGTCCCCACTGCTTGTGAGAATATCAGAAATCCTCCAAGTGGATCAGCAGAATATTTCTTCCTTTCTCCCCAGTCCCCCAAGGGGACTTCGCAAACATTTCTTTACTCACTGCCCAAATAACTCTGGGGTATATCAGGGCATCACACTAATCTGGACAAACCAACAAAATCTCTCGCCCTATTTAAGATTCCTTGTTTTTATGGTGTTCAACTAAATTGACCATACAAGTTAAATTAGGTAATGTACTGCTCAAAATATAAATTTAGCACCAAATAAACATCTCTCCCTTTGGTCTCACACAGAAGTTGAAGTTTTAAGATATGGATGTTATTATCCTTAGATCCATGTTCTGCTCTACCTTAGTCCTATCTAAATCAGTTTCATTCATATCTCTACTTGAAGTCTGATCCTTTTTCCAAGTCTTTAAACAGTTCCCCTATGGGGTACTGCTGACTTTCATGGCTTCAGAGCTCTAACTCTCAGATGTCATATAAATACCCCAAGTTTCTGAGAACGACCAGGTACTGATCAGTATCTTAGAATGTAGAAATAATAGTTACAACTCCTGAATATATGTGACTACTGTAAGAGCTTATAATCTAGGACCTTTACAATAGGCCCCAACTTGAATACCCAAGCTTTTGACTTTAGTTCACCGAGCTTTATATTATAGTTAGTGCATATGATTGAAGCATGAAAATATTTGTATATTTTTTCCTGACATTTCATTCAACATACTGCTCTTAAGGTTCATATACCTAGTTGCATGCCTCACAACTTCATTCCTTCTTGTGGCTGCTCAGCTGTCCATTGTATATATTCATAGTCCCCCCTCCCATTCCTCAGTCATTGTACCCTTAGGCCACCTCCATCTATTCTGAATCTCCAGCACTGGGATGGCATTATTTTAATGGCTTTTGATGATTTCTGCTAAGCTACATTTATCTGATTTTTAATTCTATTCAAAGTAGCAATTCAAGGAATTGCTAAGGGTGATCTATTTTTCTTATGAGTATCTATTGCCCAGTAGAAGGATATTTTTAAATTTCCATGGAAGACTGACATTTCATTTGTCTTAAATATAAATCACTGAAAAAGGATCTGAAGTCACACAATGATTAAATATGTCAAAAATTGGCTATTGTTATGATAACAAATTTAAGAAAAGGCCATGGTGAAAGAATGGGGGAAAAAAGAAGAAAAAAGACTGGGAACAAAGATGTTATCCAAAATGATACGAAAAAACTAGAAAGAGGAAGAAGGATTTCCTCAAAGGTAAGAAATGAAAGGTTGATTCATTCATGAACACATTCAGAAGAAGCATATATTTATATTTGTTGATTATATATATTCACACATACTTTTCTTAACAAGAGTATGGAGGATTCTTGCAAATCGGTCATTTAATGAAATGATCCTTAGAAGAATTCACTCTGTATTGTCTCATGTTGTTATGCAAGATTCTCTATTTTCCTGTCCATTGCTTAGGAGGAGTTTAGACAGGGCAATGGTGGCGCAGTGGCAGAGTTCTCACCTACCATGCTGGAGATCTGGGTTTGTTTCCCGGTGTCTGCCCATGAAAAAAAAAGGGTGAATAAAATATATTTAAAAAAAAAGAGGAGTTTAGACAGAAAGAGAGTGAATGATGAATTGTTAGGAAAGATGTAGATGTACGTTGATGAGATATCAGGCTGATGACTATTTTTTAGTAGCTATTCATATTGAAGCATAAAATACTTACAAAAAAGTAAACATCTTAAATGTGCCGTGAAATGCAACTTATACTCAAATAAGGAAATAAAACATTACATCCTTTCTAAAAATCTTCTTGCTTTTCCCAGGCACTGTGTGACCTCTCCCAAAGTAACCACTCTCCTGACTTCTGTCACTAGATCAGTTCTGCCTTCGTGAATATTTTTTAACTTTATATGAATAGACTCTTACATATGACTTCCTTAGTGTTGGCTTCTTCTGTTCCACATTGTTTGTGAGATTTGTTACTATGCAGTGTATAGTGGCAGCCCCCTGTTCTTGTTGTACAATATCGCCCAATGGGAACCTACTGCAATTTATCTATTCTACTGTTGGTGAACATTTGAGTTGTTTTCAGTTTGGGGCTTTTACGTTTGAGTACACACGTTTTAGTGAAAATACGTAAACATTTGTTTAAATGACTTTGAAGATACAACTAGGAGAAGATCTATTGGGTTATAATATATGCATATATTCAGGTTTGTGAACACAAACACTTTTCCAAAGTTAAATTAGTTTATATTCCCAAAAGCAGTGTAATTCTTCTACATCCCGACCAACTGCTGGTATCGTCAGAACCTTTTTCAATGCTTATTTACCATTTCAATATTCTCTTTTGCAATGTGCCTGTTCAATTCATTTGCACAAATTTTAATTGAATAATCTGTCTTTTTCCTACTGATTTATGGGAATTATTTATATACTGTGGATGCAAGCTATATCATAGGGCTATGTATTACAAGCATATATCCTCCCAATCTGTGGCATGCTTCTAACCTGTCTTAATCATATCTTTTGATGAACAGATGTTCTTAATTTAATGTTGACCAATTTGTCAATCTGTTCCTGAATTGCAATGCTTTTTGTGTCCCTAGGCTAGAAGATTTATAACGTTTCTTCCAATGCCAAAATTCTGTGATTAATGACTCTCCCTTAGCTTTTCCATGTGTTCCTTCCACTCAAACTCTACCTGTATGCTCTTTCTTTCTCAAAGGAGCAAAAAGACACACATAAGCTACCCAGTTGCAGAGGTGATTACATGTTGGGACATGGGGAACTTAGGGAAAAAATGCTCCAAACTATCATGCAACCAGGCATTGGAGAACTTGGAACATTTTGAAGAAGCTGGAACATCTGCTGTAGAAGCTGGATGATCTTGGAGCCGCCCCCATGGCCAACCTCCTTTGCTCCAAATCTATTGCACTTCACTGTTGTGACTCTGCCTTTCTTTCTTGCTGTTCCTCTGGTTACCACCACAGCCATCTTTTTAGTACCTTCCTTCTTTCTCTACCTCATGTCTTCTTCTTACTGCCCTCCAACTGTGAGTTTCTTGATTCTTTCCCTTCTGAGATCTGCAAGTTCCCTTTATTTAACTTAACATTCAAGAGACTCTCCTCGAAGGAGCTGCACTGTCCATAAAAGCCTGTTTTCCTTACTGACCTGAGCTCTACTAACAGCCATCCACCCCTCCCACCCTGTAGCCATCTGGCCAGCTTGGAATTATGGCCTCACCAGGAACTATCAGCTGTGGTTTCACATGGTCACCTCCCCACAGAAGAGAAATTATTCACCTCTATCTACATCTCTAAACAAC
>PVIY010005591.1:0-93413 GCA_004026745.1 Myrmecophaga tridactyla
GAAGCCAACCTCCAGGACCAAGCTAGTCTTGCTTCCCCTCAAAGCCACACAGCCTCCAAAGCTCCTTTTTCTAGGAAACGAGCTTCTCTGCCTTCCAAGCATTTAGAGAGGCCATCCATCAAGGCCAGGGTGGGTGCTATCTTCAGGATGATCTGTCCTCATCCAGCTGAGGCACAACATGCTGCTGACTTACCTCGGAGGCAAGGCTGGTCAGAAATTCAGAACACAAAATTCTGGCTGCCTTCCTCTTAGGGAAAAGTCACCCTTTCCTTCTTTTGCCGAAGATCCTGCCTCAGGGAGAAGAACGGAGACACTAAGTAATTTCTAAATGAAACTGTGGAGCATAACTCCATGCCATATTCATTTGAGAAGAGCAGGATAAACAAAATTAAACAAGTTTCTTTATAGCAGATCTTCTCAGAGGCTTTATTCTGTTAACAGGCATGGGAAGGGCTGTGGAGGCAGTAGGTGGACGATGCAACAGTTCCACACATTTCTGGCCAGAAATCTCTTTTTACGATATCTCTTGGTGCTAGCGTTCTCAGACCACACCTTTGGAAGTTCCTGGTGGAGGAAAGAAAAAGTACACTGCAATCTTGTTTTATACATTTTTTTATCATGACTAATAACGACACTCATTTAGAGTGCCTACTACATGCCAAGTACTGAATACCACCACTCAGTTGATCCTCGCAGTACCCATTGAAGGCAGACAGATTTATTCCAGCTCTAAGGAACTGGGAGAGGTACAGAGAGGGGAAGCCACTTATACAAAGCCACACAGGGAGGATTCAGGCCCAGGTCTACTCATTCCCTTTCTTCAAGCTGCCCTCTGGAGCCTGCTCCTTTAACCCTCTCCCATCATCAGAGCAGTCACCACTACCACCCCAAAGTAGATAGCAGGGCCTTCTTTCTACTGTCCATATTGGAAATCCCTTTGGTACCACACCCTCATTTTTTAGGAGGGCATACCTGAGGCCCAGAGAGAGAAGCATCTCACCCAGCACACAGCAAGTCAGCAGCACAGACAGAAGAGTTCTGACCTTCTAACTTCCAGGCCACTGCTCTTTCTACACAGCAGAACAGGAGTAGGAGTGGGAGAATTCCATTATGGATGTGAATATAGACATCCTAGCTTCATTTAATCAGGAGTCATCAGCTGCCACAATACACATGGACAACCTTTATTAAGTGCTTATTATGTGTCAGGCCTGTAAGTTAAGCACCAGTATATCCTCAAACATAGAGACCCTACTAGATAGGTATTACTGTGCCTTTTTATAGATCAGTAGACAGAAAACAGGGAACTCCACCAACTGTCCCAAGGCTATTGTCCCCAGGATCCTGAGTTCCCAGACAACTTGTCCCTGACTTTGGAAGCCAGTCAGTACCTACATCATGGAGGAGGTGTCGTCTTCATCCAAGATGGTGTATAAGCAAACACTGGCCTGGAAAGAGCTGATTATTACAGTAACCAGAGAGGGCTTGCAAGGTTCCACACAGAGGTGGGAAATGTGCTTAGAAGTCATGCAAACATGCTCTGCCTGCTGCATGCCTCTCTTCCTGTCTACCTCATACACAAATACCCTCCCTTCGTATGGTGACTCCCTCCCTCACTTTTTCTACCATCATCCCGCCCAGATCCAGCCATCTACAGCTCTGGTCAGTTCTGCATCCCTAACAGGTCAATGGAGAAAATGATTTTAAGCAGTGTTGTATTATGAAAAGAGCATTGGCTTAGGTATCAAGGGGTATGGGTTCTAATTCTAGATCTGCCCTTTAAGAGCTGCCCCTTCTAGGGAGTTATGTGACACAAGCAAGTTACTCAACCTTTGAAAAATGGAGCTGATATAGCCTCATTTGTGCTATTGGAGTTAATAGAAAATATACCTTGAATATCCCTCCTTCTTCACCACCACCCCCAAATCCCAGTGTAAGCCGTTGACACTTTTGCTGGGATTGCTGCAACAGCCTCTTAACTGGCCTTCCTGCATTATTTTTTGTTGTCAGGAGTGATCTTTTAAAAACGTAAAGGCTTCTCTTTGCACTTAGGATAAATATTCCACATTTTTATCACGTAAGACCTTGTATGATCTGACCCTCATCTACCTCTCTACCTCACCATCCTCTTCACCAGCTCGTCCCCAGCTCCACTATCTCTTCTGTTGTTTCAGGCTAAGCAGCAAGCTCTTTTCCTTCTCGCTTGCTGTTCCCACTGTTTGAGATTCCCTTCTCCCTCTTTTCACCAAAGGCTACTATTCATTCTTGAGGGATCAACTTATCTTTGCAAAAGAAGCCTGCCCTTTTAAATACAAGCTCCCTCTTTCCTTACCTCATACTACCCTTTCATTTCCTACATAGCACCTACCATGATTTATAGTCATACATTTCATTGTAATTCCTTGCTCAATGCCTATCTCCTCCCATAGGGTATAGGTCCCTTTGAGGACAGAGTGTACTTATTTTGTTCATTTTGTTTATTTGGTGCATAATGAATGGTTACTCAAGAAGTACATGGTGTATGAGGGATGAATAATGAAGAGGTACTTGAAGAGCACCGGGTACATGGTAGATCCTTGACAAGTCTTCGTAGCCCTGTCCTCTCCCTTCCGCCTCCCAGTGGATGCAGACAGAGCTCAGTACTCAAGAGTGAGCACAGTCCCTCCCTCATTCTGGTTCCCCATTATTGAGAAACCCCAACTCAGAACCTGTGGATCTGGCAAGGAGCCACCAAGACTGTGGAGTCAGGTTGGGCAGGTCCAATGGCAGCCCCCGTCACCCCAGAGGGCAGGGGTGGCCTGTGGGGAGTGGGAAAGGGCTGCTGAGGAGCCAGGCCCCCTGGGTCCTCATCAGACTTGAACCTCCCTGGCCTTTTCTTCGCCCCCTGTGGAAAGCAAATTCTGTCCTATCTGATGCCAATTGTGCTGCTGCTTGTTTTGTTGTATGCGCTGCTAGGCAACTGGCCTGTTTTTGCTTATTTACCTCCCCTGGGTCATTTCACAACACTTTGTAATAGGCTCTGCTCTCTCTGGTGCACATCTGGTTTGGATTTAGCCTGTAAGAGCCCCTCTGCAAAGAGAGCTAGTACTTTCCTGGGCAGTAACCAAGACGGACCCCCACCGCTCTGGCTGTCTGGCCTCCTTGGCTGGCCCTCTCCAGGCCCAGACACTTTTTATTCACCCAGCCTCTCCTTGCCTTTACCACTCTGCACCTCCTACTCCTCTTTTTCAACAGTTTACACATTTCAAATCCTGAAGAGGGAGAAATTTTTAGCGTGAAAAGACTGATGAGGATTCAAGGAATATTATAGCATGAAAGAAATTTAGAGAGAAATAAATCTGAGCCCCAAACCCAAATGCCATTCTACACTTCACTCATTTTTAAAGAGCTCGCATGGAGAGGGGAACTGACTTACCCAAAGTGACAGGAAAAGGTAAGGACAGGTCAAGACCCAGGTTCTTTGGCATCCCTCTCCCTCACCCTGCAGCCTTCCCCCCAAGAAGACCACCTTGGGTCAGAGTGGGTTAAATGAGATCTTATTAGGTTTGAATGAAATAGGTTAACTCCTCCTTCTTTTCTGGGAAGAAAACCTGAAAATTTCTTATGGGATTTTTCAAAAAGATCAATAGAGTGTCAGAGGTATAATGTCATTTAAAGTGAGAGAAAGAGAGACAGAGAGAAAGAATAAAAATCTCCTATTTCTTTACTCAATTGCAAAGGATATATTGGCCAAAGCAGGGCATTCATTCATGAAGTGGGGTTGGGAGCAAACACAGGTCACCTCTTTCTGCTGCTCCATCGTTCCCTGACACACACATTACATGCAGAATAAAATCCAAAGTTCTGGCAATGCTTTACAAAGCTCTATAAGATCTGGCCCCTGATACCTCTCTGACCTCATCCCCCTCCCCCTCCACCCTTGTACCTTCAGCAACAATGACTTACCCAGGAAAATAAAAGAAGGTTTCCTTGGTCTGGAAACAACTGACAGCTGGGCAGAGCTGAGTGAGCAGAGAAATGAATGGGTTTCATGCCTTCTTTCCCTATCAACTGAGCCCCTTTGGGCAGTGGAGAAAATGTTCAAACTGCTTTATTATTCTTCTTAACCCTTATCTACACTTGACATAGAGGTATACTTTTGCTTGTTGGCTGTCACCCCCACTGGAATGTAACCTCCATGAAGGCAGGGTTTTTGTTTTGTTCACTGGTAGTCTTTGGCACCTAGGATCGTTTCCATGATGACTGGGCTCAATAAGGATTTGTTGAATGAATGAATTAATAAATGAATGAATTTATGAATGAGTCTTTTTCCTCCAGCTTGTTCACATGGTAATATTTCCTTATACTTCTCTCTAATCTACAAAATATAGTGAGGATCTATCATCTTAGAATTTAAATCTATCATGAATGCTACCTCATTTCACTGTTACGCTGCTCATCTCTGAAATTTTGGAGCACATGCTATCCCTCTGCCTAGAATGTTCCTCCTAGTTCAACTCTGCATCTCCCTGATGGGGTCTGATCTGTGGTTTGATGTAATAGTGATTATTACTTGTCACTCTGTGCCATATTGATTAATCAATGAGGGACAAGGGAAACAGACGGTCAGCTATGTGCCAACTAAGTAGCAGTCCATGGTCTCTTTCCTCTAAGGTTTTCTATTGATCCTTTTTCAGGTTCATTTTGCTAGTTGTTGACCTTAGATATAGAATTCTTAGGGTATGAGAGTGCAGTGATGTACAAAACAGAATCCTTGATTGTTTTCTTCCTCAAATCTGCTTCTCCTCCAGTTACTCACCATGAATAACAACACCATCCATTCAGTTTTCTTAAAACAAAAACCAAAGACTTAGCTATTAATCCAGAGTTTGTCATTCCCCATTCCCATGCCATCAGCCAATCCTATCAACTCTATCTCTATAACACATCCCAAATCCATTTTCTTCTCTCCTTCCATTGCCCTATCCTACTCCAGATCCCCAGCACTCTCACCTGCACTCTTTATTTTCACCCTCTGTTGCCCAACAAATGATAAGAATCAAGTTTTAAAACAGAAAGTAGATCATATTGCTCCTTGACTTAAAACTGTTCAAATGGCTTCTCATTACACTTAAAATAAAAAACCTAGTTCAGTGGTAGAATGCTCGCTTTTCATGCAGGAGACCTGAGTTTGATTCTCGGACCACGCACCTAAAAAAAAAAAACAAAAACCAAAAAAACCCAGTTCTTTATGTAGGCCCCAAAGGGCTCAAACTGGCTTCTGTTGACCTCTTCAGCTTTAGTTCATATCATTTCTCACTGTGCTTCAGTCACACTAGCCCTCTTTCTGTTCCTTGAATAGGCCAACATATTTCAATGTCAGGGCTTTTGCTCTGTCTCCTCTCCTTCAATGTTCTTCCATAAAATATTAACATGGCTGATTCCTGTTGAGCATTTGGGTCTTGACTTAAATGATATGACTTCAGAGAAGTTTCTCCTGGCTACTCAATTTAGTATAACATGACACCCCCATCTCCTGTACAATCACACTCTCTCATGTCTTTTTGTTTTAAGTTCTCCATAATATGCACAATCAAATGTTTATTTGTTTATTTATTGCCTGTCTCCCCCCAATTATAATAAAACTATGCAAGGGCAGTAACCTTCTATGCTTTGTTCACCCCTGTGTCCTGAGCACCTAGAACAGGGACTAAGCCATAATAGGCATTCAAAAATGTTTGTTGAATGAATGATTGGATGAATAAGTCAATAGTAGCCTGAAGATGGACTGATAGTGAGGAGTTCAAATTTGACTCAGTTGGTCTCAAACTGTGTGACTCCGAGCATGTCACGTATCTACACTGGGCCTCTATCCCCACATCTGTAAAGTGAGATCTGATTTTTACAATCCTTAAAGTCCTTTCTAGCTTCCAGGTAGTCTGATCCTATCCATTTCTCCATATTGTTGACCATCAAAAGCTGCCAAAGACAGGTGATGACAGCAATGACCCAAATATAGTTGATGAATTATTTTTTTAATCGTATGCAACATCTCTAGTTGCATTAGTTATTTATGATTTATACCCAAGATACATATCCAAAAAGAATTTGATGCAGTTTTCAAGTTTCAGATCCACTTTCCCAAAGAAGCTCTTACTTGCTTCATTTATATAAGGAAAAGAATAAATGCTTCTCCTCTAGACTGCTATATCAGAACGGACCCTTGTACTTGCAAATAACAGAAACCCCACTCAAATAAATTGTAACCATGAGGGAAATATTTTGGAAGCTCATGAGATTCAAGGGAAAATGAAATAATCAAGCTCTGAGAAGGGTAGCGAAAGCTGGACCTCAGACACAGCTCAAACCAGGGACTTGAATGCCAGTAGTGCTCCCGCCAACTTTATCTCTGCTTCTATCAGTATGTTGGTTGCATTTTCATTTCTCAAGGCAGACTGACTCTTTCCACATAGTCACAGCACAGCATTTATCATACTCTGCCATGGTCTATTTATTTATTTATTTACTTTCAACAACCCCAAGAAGAATGAAGCTTATTGAGGACAAGGACCTTGTCCATTTACTAATTCCTATATCCCTCTCACTTAGTACAGCGCCTGGAGCATGTTGGTACCCCATAAATATTTAATCATTAAACAACTGGTGGAAAACATAGCTACCAACTTCTCCAGTGTTTAATACTTAACGACTTCATTTACTGGAGAAAAGCTAGCAACATTCCCTAGGTCTCTGTTCAAAAAATATTCCAGGGGGCGGCTGCCGTGGCTCAGCAGGCAGAGCTCTGACCTGCCGTGCTGGAGGTCTGTGGTTCGATCCCTGGTGCCTCCTGCCCATATGCAAATTAAAAAAAAAAAAATTCCAGGGCAGGGGATCTTTGATTCAACAAGTCCATATGCTTACTGAGTAATGGTAGCCTTTGACATGATGATGCCTTAACCTCCATATGAATTGAGAGAGAAGAAGCTTTTAGAAAAGAGCTGTTGGGAGGAAATCCCACAGGGTTCTCATATTTTCAGAGCTGTTGTGGAGATCAGTTGAGACACTTCAGGAGAAAGAATGAAAAGCTGTCATTCTTGTATGTCAAGACTGGTCAAATATTAGCAATTTCACGTTTCGATCTGATGTGAAAGTTAAGTGTTACATGGATGCAAAATGAGATTAATTTGATTGTATGTCAGTAGAATAAAAAGGAATAAGGCTATCATGTTTTGAAGATGAAGAGTTACATTGATTTCTTTTTATACTGGTAGTAGCTAAATTTGCTGACTTTACAGGGCTGTTTTAGTTTGCCAGGGCTGCTATGACAAATACCACACATTGGTGGCTTGCACAACAGTAATTAATTGGCTCACAGTTTTTGAGGCTAGAAATGCAAAATCAAGGCATCAGCAAGGTTATAGCTTCTCCAAAGTATATAATGTTCTGGTAATAGTTCTCCAGCAATCCTCTATCACATGGCAACCTGTCTCTTCCTGTTCCTTTCTCTGGTTCTTCCTTCTGTGTCCAATGTCCTTTGCTTATAAGGGCTTCAGCCATATTGGATTAAGGTCTACCTTCATTCAATTTGGCCACTCCTAACTAATATCTTCAAAGTTCTTAATTACAAATGGGTTCACACCCATAGGACTGGGGATTAGGGCATTTAATATCATTTCATTTATGGGGAACATGATTCAAACCCCAACAAATGCTAAAGGCTTTACATGGATTATCTCATGTATTTTTCTCAACAACTCCTTGAGGTAGGTACCACAATTAACTCCATTCTGTAGATAAGGAAACTGAGGCTCAGTGAGCCTGTTGATTGCTCTAAGTCATACAGGTCAAAAGTGGCAGAACTAGGATTCTAACGTAGATTTCTGGGGTTTAAGGCTACTCATTCCACTATATTGGGGAGAGGTTCAAGTCCTTCATTAATGCTTACCCACTGCCACCAGGGGAATGAATCTTTTCTTTTTTTGTGAATCCACAGACTTCGGTACATTCTTCTTTCAAGCCATTTGTATAGTACTTTAACTAGGAACAAGCGTATCCACCACCCCTGGCCAGATTAATTTCCTTGAGTCTGTCTTCTCATTCTCTTTTTGTGCTCAAAATAAGCCTTACATTTTACCCACATGGGAGAAAAGTACTCACTAAAGGTTTATTGAATTGAAAACTTGGGCAGAAGACAAAAGATGATTTGATATCTCCAAAGGATAAAGTGTTTGGTCTGCATTTTGAGGGGTGCTTAGAGAGAGGGGACAATAAGAATAGTAGGGACATTAATTTAAAAGTAACTACCATTTTAAAAGAGCTTTTTGTGTTTCAGGACATTTATTTATATGCTCTTCTTATGTACATGTAAGTTTTTATATTACCTTGCAAGGCAAGTGGTGATATCTCCAGGTCTTACTGCTTAAGATCAGCAGAATGTATTAATCCCAGAGACTGTAACTATCTCCTTCATGATGTCGAAGTGGGACCATAAAAATGTGTTTGCTGGGGTCACACAAAGCTTTGAAACTAAAGTCTGTTCACAGCCAGAATTTCACAGAATTCCATTCCAAGCAGGCATCCATGCCACATTTTTCTAACTGCAAACCCCACCCATGCTCCAGAGCCATACATCTGTCAAACAAATACTTGACTTGATTTTGTACGTGAATTTGATTCTGAGTTGTGGAATTTAAGGGTTGTGCCTGCAAGTCTGGAATTTAAATATTAGCCTTTCTGACCTGGATAGCTTTGATCTCCCAAGTTAATACTTACCAATATTGATAACACTGCTCAAATCGCAAGCAAGAGCTCTAGGTCTGTAGCCCATGCCTGCCAAGTGTGTGCATGTGTATGCAGATCTTTGCTGAGATCAAAATGGATTTAAGTTACACATGTGCTTATCTGATGGTGGGCAGAGACCAGCACATGGGCAGAGAGGCAGAGCACACACATTCAGGCGTCTGGTCATGCTCGTTTCATCCTATGGTACAGACTCAAGAGTGAACTGTAGGTGAACTCTGGCAAGATGAGGCCCTTGTAGTACAGCGTAACCTTCCCTAATTTCTTTGAGCCTGTTTGCTCAAAGAAATAGGGAATAAGAGTCATAGTTAGTTATCATTTACCATGCATGTATTGTATCTTGCACCAAGTACTTTGTATTTATATAACATTGATAATAATATGTAAAACTTACATGTGACAGGCACTATTCTAAGAGTTTTACATATAGCTAATCAGACATATGGATAATTACAAATTTACACATAACTAATTTACATATAACTAACCATATATAACATATCACAATCATAATGAAATCAGTACTGCTAATACCTTCTTTATTCAGTTGGCGAAACTGGGACAAAGAGGGTTTAATTAGCTGAGGATCACACTACATACAAATGGTAGAGCCAGGATTCTAACCTAACCGACCACTCTTTCCATCTACCTAAGAGCCTGGTGAAGCAAGCAGGACCATTTTACAAAAAAGGGTAAGAAGGCTCAGAGTGTTGAAGTAACTAACCAAAAGTTGTGCTGCTGGCTGATGACAGAACCAAAATTCAGATCCAAGTCAAAATCCAGTGTCTATGCTCTTTAGAATAGACTATCACGTCCTGTTTTTGGATGGCCTGTGAACAAAGAATGGTTTTCAGATTTTACAGGATTGCACAAACAAACTAACAACAGCAAAATCAACGAAGAATAGGATTCCATATGTGGTCCCACAAGGCCTAAAATATTAAGTCTCTGGCTCCTTATGGAAAGACTTCACTAACCCTTGTCCTATGCTGTCTCATCTCCACGTTGGTGTAAATCACTGCTATGATGAGCAAATAAAATAATGAGTATGAGAGTGTATGTAATTTGGGACATGTTATTTCTTCTTCATTGGGCCTCAATTACCCCAATTGCAAGGAGAAGCTGGACATCTATAAGACTCTTCCAGCTCTAATCTACCCTAATGAGAGGTGTTGTTTTGATGCTGTACTAATATAAGGTATTGTTTTTTCTTCTCGACCTCCCATCTTATTATTCTGTCAACTACTTTATTGTGAGGATTTCAGGCATAATTACACTTTTAAGGTGGAGAAAAACACAAGCCCCAAATAATCCCTGGAAGCAAAAAAAAAAAACAAAAAAAACAAAACCCCACACCCCACCTCTAAAACATCAGCCCTTCTAAGACACCCTTGTCATCTAAACTCAATTTGGGCCTTTGCTTACTCCCCAAGCCTTCTCCTCTCCCAGTTCCTCATGGTATTAGACATTATAGGAAAATGCCGCTGGAGAGATCCACCAATTCCCTTTTCTTCCCAACACATATATTTTCCCCTTTTCAAGGTCCATTTCTTTCCTCTAGTTTGGCTGCCTAGACATTCTAAAGACAAAGGCTATTCCACTTCTAATCTCCTGATCTCTTCTCCCCTTTTCTTTTCCTCTCCTATAGTCAAGACAGCATCTCACCTTAGGGATTTGCCATCATTCCCACAGTTCCTCTTCACTATCTCCTTCCACCCCCAAAAAATCCAATTCAGAACTCTCCCTAAAACAACTTGGCCTCACTCTCACCTTCAGCACTGGTCCAGCTTAGGGACCGACCAATGGTCACCTCTGTTGCTCACGTGCTCTTAAAGAGAGATAAAGCTGAAAGGAGGAGCAGATCCAGACCCTGTGATACCCAAAGGTCCAGTTTGTCTACATCTAGGCAGGAGAGGTTGCTCCTGTCTACTCTGACCCCACCCTTGTCTCTCTAGGACTGTTGCAGTAGGCTCCCAAGAGTCCTCCTGCCTCTAAACTTCCTTTCCCCACCCCTAGTCATTCACCACTCTGCAGTCAAAGGAATGGTTCCAAAACACAAGTCCACCTGAGTGACTTCCCTGCTTAAATGTCCTCAGTGGTTCCCTGGTGCCAGCAGAACAAAGTTCTCCTGCCTTAGCTAGCCATAACCCAGACCTTGGCTGTCTCTCCAGGCTCCTTTCCTTTCACTTGGTCTCCCATTCCCTCTGCCTTTGCCTCTGCCAAAGTGCTTCTAGCATCCCAAGTATTCTGGACCCTGTCACTGTACATCCTTTCCCTCAGTGAGAATGCCCCTCCCAATTCTGCTTTCCAGAAAAACACCTGTGAATCCTTCCCTTCCAAGTGGAACATCTTTTGTTTTCTCCTCTAGGTCCACAGCCCATTTCTTCACCTGCTAAGTGTCCGCCTGGGAGGCTGGTCTGTGGGATGACATCAATGGGTTCTTGAGCCCTCTGACTTCTGGTTGGGTTTGGCCAATTAGGAGTCTCAGAAGGAGACCAGAGGGAGTGAGAGGAGTGAAGGTGCCCTTTGCAAGGTCATCAGAGCTGGCCATGTCCCTCATTGCTCCTTCTAAGGTAGAGAACTCTGCATGACACTCCCTCCCTTATGGGAACAGTCTAGCAGTTACTAATCCTTAGCATCTTTGTGGCTCTTTTAGACATGTACTTTTGCAAATAAACCTTCCTGGAAATGTTACATTGGCTTTTGGGACCCTGACTGGTACATGTTGACTCAGACGAATCCCAGGGCAGCCCATTGTAGGCACCTCCAGCATCTCATGCTGTCAGTTTGCTTCTCACTGCCCCACTACACTGCTTCAATTCACCTTGTTTCATAGATATGTAAGCTACCCATCCCTATTTACTGAGCAGCTATTACATGTTGGACTGTGTACCCTAGGCACCTTGGATTTGGTTAACAAAAAATAATTCCTGACGTTGAAGATTCCCATCTAGGGCAGGAGACAAGATTCAGACTCCATTTGACATTGTGGTTATGAGCACAGGATCAGTTAGCAGCCTGCTTGTGCTCAAATCCCAGCTCTACCACTTACAGGGTACATGATCTGGGCAAGTCATCTCTCGAGTCTGAGTTTCTGCATCTATAAGTGGAATAGCACCTACTTCAGAGGGTCATTGTGAGGATTAAATGAAACAATATATATAAGGTATTTAGCATAGTGCTTGACATGGGCAGGCAATCCATAAGCGCTTGTTGTTATTTTTATTATAGTAGGTACTTGGTTGATATTCATTAATTAAGTGAATGATTGAAATTATTATTTCAATTTATCTCCACAGCAGCCCTTTCCTGACAACTTATCCACTATATCCATTCCAATTAGGCTGAGAAGGAATTTCTTTGCCCATTTCACAGATGAGGAAATTGGGAATGAATGAATGAATATCCAACCCATTGGGCCTTCTCTGTGTCTCCCACCTCCTCCCAGTGGCTATCCTTAGGCTGTTTTGTCCAGAGAGCTATGAGCCCTTTATCCCAGAGAAGTGACCCTGGTTTCCTCCTGAGCTTTCCTGATTTCCATCTCTGGAGGACTTGTGCCAGTAGCCCACTGCAGTTTGCCCTGTGTCAAACACAGTCTGGGTTCACATGCACCTGAGATTTGTAAACACTGGGGCCTGTTGGCTCTGCTTCTCAGAAATGGTGGGCCCAGTTCCTGTTCAGCTGCTGCTCTTTCTGTAAGACCTCTGCAAAACCCACTCGGCCTTCTGGTAACTGCAAGCCGTCGGGCAGGAGGGAAGCTCATACTTTCACATTCTCTGACACACCCTCTGTGCTTGGGAAATTTTTCAAGCCTGTAGGGAAACTTTCCTTTCTCTAGGCCGAACCTCAAACCTGTTCCCTAACGCATCACTGTTTTCAAAATATGACTAGTTTCCAAATGAAGCTCAAGAAGGGTAGGTCCCTTCCATACTGATACTTGAATCTCCCCCAAAAATAAGGAAGAAGGGACCCTGGCACCTACTGAGCCCCTGCTGCAGGCTTGTGCATGCTTGGCATACACTCTTATGCTTTCCTCCCCGTGCTTCTAGAGAGCCTTATCTTTGTTTTACAGAACAAAAGGAACTGCGGGTCAGAGCAATGAAATGCCTAGTATGGCAATGTTCAAATAAGAAAACCTAAACCTTCAAACTTTAGAAATAGAGTTGGAAACTGTCGCAGAGTTCTGAAGCAGAATTAATCTTTGCTGGTTTTGTACCACCTGCATATCTCTATTACTTTGCTTCTGTAATCTGCATATTTTGTGTGTGTGTGTCCTTTGCTATCTTCCCTACTTGACAGCCCCTCCTCAAGGACAGCAGAGGGAATCACTCCTGTCCCCTCCCATGCCCCAGCACAGCCTGAGGCAGGAGAAGGATTGGTGGTCTGAGATACTGAAAGCAGGCAGTGTGCCTGGTGGTGAATAATTAGGGAAGGGGAGATGTATCAAAGCTGGAGAAAAAAGCAGGGCCAGGTTGTTTATGCAGGGCCTTGCAGGTCACAGTGCAGGGCATGGATTTAATTCTAAGTGCAAAATGAAACCTCTGAAGGCTTTTGAGCAAGGCCCTTACAGGATCAGATTTGTGTTAAAAAAAAAAAAGATAATTCTGACTTGAGTGTTGAGAGTAGATTGGAAGGTGACAGCGAAGGAGGAAGCCTAGTTGGGAGGCTATTTTGAGAGTAAAGGCAAGAGAGAAGGGAGTCCCTCTAGGTTAGTGGTTCTCAACCTCGAGTGGGCATCAGAATCGGTAGAAGGGCTTGTTAAAGCACAAGTTTCTGGCCCCCACCCCAGTTTCAGATTCAGTAGGTTCTGGGGAAGGGCCTGAGAATTTGCTTTTTTAACAAGTTCCCAGGGGATGCTAACGTGGATGGTCCACCAGAACCACTGCTTTAGGGAAAGAAGGAAGGGAAAATATAAATAAGACTATAGACTTGTCCTCAAAGAGTTTTCAGCTCATGTGACCACAGGAGAACGGTGCGATTCTAGAGAAGTAGGTGCATCTCCATTGTGAGAGCCCAGGAAAGACATTTCTCTCAGTGCAGAGCTGGAGGGAAGGGTCAGAGAGAGCTATCTGAGAGAGGGAACTCTTGAATTAAATTATAATGGTTAACTAGGCGTTAACCAAGGAGGAAGTTCAGAAAGAAGGGTAGAAAGAAGAGGGTGTTTAAGCAGAGGGCACAGCTTAAGCAAAAGCAAGGAGGTGAGAAATAACAAGATATGATTGAGCGGTTGGGGCCAAGAGACTCTAAAATGAAGCTGGAGTAGGTAAAAACAGAGAATTTGGACTATATCCTTCAAAACAAAGGTTTTAAACCTTTTATCAGGGAGGGGTAGTGTGGGGGCAGAGGTCATAGACCGCTCTGAGAATCTGATGAAAGCTAACATGCACTCAAATTACAATTTGTCTGTAGATTTCACGGTGTTCACAAGTTCCCTGAATCTTATCCATGAACTTCAAATTAAGAACCCCTGTAGTGCATGATAGGTTTTATGCAGAGACATATCCTATTAGATTTGTAATTTAGGACTCACAGTAGCTCTGTAAAAAATAGATTTGAACAGAGATAACTGTGCACACAAAAGCTCAGGTTCAATAGCCTGGGTGAGAGGTATTTTATGACAGTGGGGATGGGTGGGTTTATGCTAATTTAATACCTGTAGGCAAGTATTAGGTTGGTGAGTATTAAGACCAAACTTATTTTTTAGCCAAGTCACTCTGCTTGATTCAAAAAGCATTGAGAGCTGAGTTCAGAGGCCTTCTTTGTATGGCTTGGATCTAAGCTGATGGGCAATGCAGGCCAGCCAAGCAAGAATGAGCCATCCCTACCCTTACTCCACGCAGTGGAATCTGCTGGTCATCGGTCAGTTGTGGCCCAGATGTCCCGTGCCTTTGAGGGCTGGCAGCCAGGGACCGGGAGGAAGACAGCATTCTGATGGTCTGGGCAGAGGCAACAAGGGCAAAATGGGGTTGCAAGATCCTGGGAGGCAGCTGGATGTCATTTCTACCAAAGGTTTCACAACAGTCCTAGGAAGCAAAAGCACTCAGTTGATTATCTCAGTTTTACAGATGGGAAATTGAAGGTCAGAGAAACTAAGGACTCACCCAAAGATGCTTAGTGAACATCAGGGCAAAACTGGGAATAGAGCCCCAAGAACACTGGACTCATGGGCTAGGATCTTACCTTAGGCTTGTTCTGGTGCAAATTCAGACCCAATCATGGCAGCTCTAAAATCCTATAATTCTATGATTTCAAATTATTGACTCCTAGCAAAAGGCCCCCATCCTGAGCTCAATTCCTTTGGGTTCTTTTATTTATATCTGCCTTTTCACCCCAAGATCTTGCTTTCATCCACCTGTGAGGTTTGGAGCTGGTCACTTGGCTTCTCTGGCTTGATTTTTCTCTTCATCTATAAAACAAGAGGGTTGCCTTGTGTCCCTGAGATCCTTTTCTTCTCTGAACTGCAGCGTTTCTGTGAAGACTTTAGAGACCAAAATTCTGCCTCAACTCTGATGTGACCACATGATTCTTATCAACTCAGTTCCTTTTATATATAGTTACCAGGGAATAATAATAATAACAATAGCAATAATAATCATTAGCATTTTAAATTTCTTCTCATGGGCCAAATACTGAACTAAGCACTTTTAAACTTCAAAACAATCTTATGAGGCAATTATTATTATTGTCACCATTTTATAAATGAGAAAACTGGAAATACATAGAGGTGTTACATTATACAACCCAAGGTCATATAGCTAGCAAACTGTGAAGCCAGGGTTCAAATCCAAGCAATCTGCCTCAAGGTTTATGCTCCTAGTCCCAAGCAGCTGAACAGTGAGGGGTTGAGAATGTAGAGAAGAAATGGGAATCGTTAAGTGAGCTCTCAGTGACTGGTAGCTCCCTACCACTTTGTGGCAAATTCTATTGTTAGCCTCATTTTGCAGATAATACTATTTCATGCTATCTCCCATTATCTGCAAGAGACACACTTGTAAGGAGTCATCTGGTGACTTGTGGAAAGCAGTTGCCAGATTAAGCAAATGAAAATACAAGATAGCCACTTAAATTCAAATTTCAGATAAACAATAAATTAATTTTTCAGTATAAGTGTATCCCATGCAACTTTTGTGATACACTTATGCCAAATAGGTTTCTCTGTCTATCTGAAGTTCATATTTAACTGGGCATGCTATATGTCACCTGGCAAACCTACTTCTGACCCAAAGATTCAGTATATGTGATTTCCCTCTGGAAGACCAAATGGGTATGATTATCATATTACTCAACTGACCCAGAGATTGACATGAAGGACTTCGTCGGGTAAGTTTTAAGGAAACAGGGATGGCCTTCCCTCCTTCATCTCAATTGGGAAGTCCCTTGGGGCCTCCAAAATCACCCCTGAGGGACCCAGAATAGCCTTCTGAACAGGAGCAGTCTCTGCCATTCAGATGTGGGACAGACCTTGCCCGCTGGCTGTCCATGTCCCTGGGTCAGTTTCCAATTCCCTGCTCACAATATGGAAGGTGACTTAAATGGTGATGATCTCCCTCCTTCTCTACTCCCCAGCTGATGACCAGGCACTTCTAAGACATTTGGATTTTCAAACGCTGATTATTGTTGCTCTATAAATTTAAGTAACTTTTTCTGTGATCACTGGAGAGACATTAAGAAAAGCACGTAGTGAGTTCTCAATAAATGTAACCCTACACTTCTCCTTTGCCATTTCACAATTAGAAGTCAAAATGGCCAGTTTCTTGGATTTTCCTTCCATTGAATATTACAGAATCCTGAGAGAAGAACGCCTACCCTCAAAGCTGCCTGACCTTAACAACATGTTGTAAGTTTCCAAATTTCCCCCTTCCCAGGAAATTAGTTATGAAATATACATATGTGGGGTTACTCCACATCATAGACATTTTTGCAGAAGCTTGCTGTACTCATTGCTGGCATCCTAGACAGACCCCTTGGCTTCGCAAACACCTATCTACTCATCATAACATGAGCTGAGCACTCTCTAACTCCACCCCTTCCCCCACTGCGTCCCACCCATGCCCTGTGTCGCGTGGTTTCCATCAACAGAGTATGGTTGAGCTCACTGGGTCACTGGCCTCTCACATGCTTTCAATCTGCTTTGTCTTCCCTGATTGCCAAGACATCACAGACCAAATCGCATTTAGATGAAACACATTTGGGTGGGTGTACTCTGCCTGCTTCAGCAGAAGTATGAGAGCAGCTGCCCAGAGCACAGCTGAGACATGCACAAAATGCAGATCAGCATCCCGAAGCAAAGGGAACTTTGAAATGTTTACTGTACTAAGGTCCAAAGATATATAAATTTGGAGGCATTCTGATTAGGCCCCAGGCAAAGGCCATAGTATTTCCTTAAACAGAATAAATCATTTAAAAAGGATGTATAACAGAATAAAAACAAAAGCTTCTTGCATTTTAGAGTCCTATGTGCTGCTTTGCAACTTCATCTTCCTTACTAAGGTACAGCACTTCTCAGTGGGGGACTGTGAGCAACTGGGTTTCAACTTTTTCCTGAATAGTTTCTCAAAAGAAGCAGCTTATCAGCCAGACATGCCCTTGGCTTTGTCGGCTGGAGCCAGAATATCTTCATCACCATTAACTTCATCATCCCAAGGAGCGGTTCATTGATCACTTACTTTGTGCAGGGCATTTTGTTAGGTATTCAATGTCACATTTAATGGTTATAATGATCTCCTACAAGAGAGGTACAAATTTTATTCCCATTTTAAGGATGAAGAAACTGAGGTTTAACAAGATAGAATAATATACTGCATAGCTAATTAAGGGGAAGAAGTGTGTTCAAACTCCGGACTGTCTCATCAGAGGCTGACCCACTTAACCATTGTGTACACTGCTTCCCAAAATGGCACCTGGAAAGATCTAGGTACCTGGTAAATATTTGACCAAAAGAATTAAAGACACCCACTCACTTTTTTAAGTCCCCCCATTCGAAACCTTCCTGAATTGGCAGAATGAATCCATCTTGCCTCTGTGAACTTCCTTGTTCTATGAAGGAATTTATAATTCATATTGAAAAAGATAAAGCCACTTCAGTGTCAAGCATAACAGGATTTAAATCATGGCTGAAACTTACCAGCTATGTAGTATTGAAACAGAAAACTTCTCTAAATCTTAGTTTCCTCACCTATAAAATAGGCATGACTATATTTATCTCAAAGGATCATTATGAAAGGTAGCTACGGAAAGCCTAGCCTCATGCAACCAAGTACCTGTATGTGCAGAGGCTGCAGGCACAAGGTAAGTATCGAATCCCTTACTCTAAGGATGGGGATTCTATATTCCAGCCTTTGCATCTCCAGAACCTAGCAGAGATCTGGGACATAATATGTGCTCATTAAATGTAGAGTGCCTACATGCACACATGAGTGAATAAAAACAGTAAAAGTCAGAACTCCATGGCATGATATGCAAAGCCCATCCAGTTTATCTTTCTGACCTCATCTACCACCATTCCCCTTTAGCTACACATGACTAATTGGTATTCTCCAAAGTAATCATGCTTTTCCATGTTTCAGTATAAAAACAGTTACTCATATCATTCCCTGTATTTTAAAAGTGTGTCACAGTCCCTTTGACCATCTAGAGTGCTTGTCCTCATTCTTCAATGCCTACTTCAAACGTCAGCCTTCCCAACTCATCCAGGAAAAGTCTAATAATCTTTTCTCTGTGCCCACATTTTTATTTGACAACTTCAGTTATTAGGAACTTCTTTTAGATGCTGAGTTAAAATTTCTTTCTATAATTACCCAGTAGTCCTAGTTTTTTCCCTGATGGAAAATGCAAAGTAAATCTGCCCCTACTTTTCATGTCAGCCCTCATGATGTTTGCCCTACCAATCAGTCCTCCCTTCCAGAGCAAGTTTTCCTCCTCTCTCTAAATGATTCTTATTGGAACTGGTCTCTGGAACCATACCCTCTGGATTCTCCTGGCTTTACCAGTTGTATCTTATTCATTCATTCATTGAAAAAATATTTATTGAGCACCTACTAGGTGTCCAGACAAAACAGATTTGTCACTAGAATATAAGGTTCAGAGACTTATATTCTAATGAGAGGAAGTGGAGAACAAATAAAATTTTAATATATTATATATTTATTTCAAATACATAAACGTTGTTGGTGTGTCATAAAGAAAAATAAATCAGGGAGATGGGGATAGAAGGAGAGGGGAGAGTGCACAATTTATATGTATAGGGTGGTTAGGGGAGACCACACTGATACAATTTCATTCGAACAGTGATCTAAAGGAAATGAGGGAACAAGCCATGTGGCTATTTGGGAGAAGCATGTTCCCTCTCAAGCTATGGAAGTTACAGCAAGTGCAAGGGTCCTGTGGTACTTGGAGTGTCTCAGAGTGTTTGAGGCAGGGAGGCCTATGCAATAGAGTAGAAATGAGTGGGAGAAAGAGCAGCTCGAGCTAAGATCAGAGAGGAGCTAGAGGCCGATCACATAGGGCCTTGTTGACAATGATAAGGACAATGTTTAAACTCATAAGTGAAATGGAAATCCAGTGGGGACTTCTGATTTGGGGACAGATATGTTCCAAATCACATAAAATCTCTTTCTGGGGGTTCTATAAATTGGGATTTTAGAGGGCGTATTAGCTAGGGTTCTGTAGAGAAACAGAATCAACAGGAGATACCTGTAAATATAAAATTTATAAAAGTGTCTCATGTAGCCATGGGGATGTCGAGTCCAATGTCTGTAGGGCAGGCCATGAGCTGGCAGCTCCAATGAAGGTTCTTAATGCGTTCTCAGGAGAGGCTGGTTGGCTGAAGCAGGAAGACTGACAGTTTCTTCTGAATCCTTCTTAAAAGACTTCCGGTGATTACATTAAACATCACTCATTGCAGAAGACACTCCCCTTAGCTGATTGCAAATGCAATCAGTTGTGGATGCAGCCAATGTGATCATGATTTGTCTTCACAACAACAGACAGACCAGCACTTGCTTGACCAGACAACCGGGCACCACCACCTGGCCAAGTTGCCACATGAACCTGAGAATGACAGAGGGGAAGAGTGGATGCACAGAGATCAGTTTGGAGGCTTTTACAACTGCAGCAGGAAATGACAGTGGCTGGAACCAAGATACTTAGATGGAAATATGTGTGATGCACTAGAATTCCAGATGTACTTTTACAGTGACACCACTGTATTTGTTAAAGGATCAGTTAGGGGAATATATCTCAGTTTTCTTATCTATGAAATAGAGATAATACTTGTACTTCAGAGTTATTAAGCTTCATAGCAGGTGCTGAAGAAATATTAATTTCCACCCCCACCAGCATAGTGCCTTGCATCAAGGCATATTGTCAATATGTGTGGGGAAGAGGAGAATCTGGAGGGTTATTATATGTCTCCAAATGTTATTTTTAATGCAATTTTGTTGAGCTATATTCCCAGACCATACAATCATATTGACAATATGCCTTGATGCAAGGCACTTTGTTTTTTAAATGGAAGGACCATTAATCATAGTAGATGATTGGGATCAGCAGAGGAGGGAAGATGCTGAATTTCCAGAACTTGTGGGATCCTCAGAGAGATAGCCCATTAAAGGGTGGAGTTCACAATTTGGGGTATAGGTTTGAGATAAAAGTTTGCAAGATGTCATTACACAGGTAGCAGTTGAAACCACTTGGGACAAGTCAAGAATATAGTTCTTCCACCAAACAATATTGTGTTATATTTGTAGGGCTAATATATATCATAAAGTCACGAAAAGAAGTGTTAAAAACCTAGTCTCAGATGAATTGAGGGAGATGATTATTCCAGAAAACAGGCTAAGGGGAAATCAGGGCAACTGAGTTTATATGTAGGTGTGAGCTTCCTAGAAGGAAAACTGATCAGCTATATGATTGCTATAATCAATAAAAGGAACAAATTTAGGCAATATAGGTGTAAACCAAAGAGGCTGGAGTCCTCATCCAGGCCTTTCCCCCTATACTACAATGCCTATTTTCAAACATTGACTATGTGATTTTAATTGGTTTGGGTCAGCTGGTAGCATATGGAGTAACAGCGTTTCTGCATCTGTGGGATTGTTGGCTGTTCAGGTGCACGTCCCATGGGAGGCCTGGGGGCCAGTATGTACACAGCAAATTCCAGGCAAAATGTTTCTGTGTTGCAAAGGCTCTTCCTTTCTCACTGGGTTATTGGTATTTTTTTCCGTCTAACCCAGGGACCTGGGAATCAGGAGAAGAGGACCCTGTCTGGTGCTGTCTGCAGGTTGAGATGACGGATCTACTCTGCAGGTTTCCATAATCACGTGCAGCTCTTGCCCCAAGCTTTGTGATTCTGGAAGAGGGTGGCCAGAATGAGGCAGAATGAATGGGGTGTCTGGAAAACTTGTTGTATGAAGGTTGGACTGAAAGAATGAGAGAGTTTTTGCGTGCAGAAGAGGAGATTCTTAAGGGACGTGATATGTCTCCAAATGTTTTCTTTTTATGAAATTTTATTGAGATATATTCCCAGACCATATAATCATCCAAAATATACAATTGATGGCTCACAATATCATTATATAGATGTGCATTCATCACCACAATCAATTTTAGAATATTTTCATTACTCCAAAAAATAAGAATAAAAAAGAACACCCAAAACATTCTATATCCCTCTATTATTGATTTTTTTTTGTCTTTTTCTTACTCATCTGTGTATACACAGGGCAAAGGGAGCGTCAGTCACAAGGTTTTTACAATCACATGGTTGCTATGTAAAAGCTATATACATATACATTCATCATCAAGAATCAAGGCTATGGATTACAGGTATTTCTTTTTAACTATTCTATTCCACTAGAAACTAAAAAGAAAAATCTGTATAATGCGTGTGAATAACCCCCAGAATGACCTCTTGACTCTATTTGAAATCAGACAGGCACTGAAACTGTATTTTGTTTCATTTCTTTTCCCCCTTTTGGTCAAGAAGGCTTTCTCAATCCCATGATGCCAGGGCCAGGCTTATCCCAGGAGTCCTGTCCCGAGTTGCCAGGAAGCATTACACCCCAGGGAGTCATGTTCTATGAAAAGGGGGAGTGGGTATTGAGCTTATTTGCAGAGTTGATTTAGAAAGAGAGGCCACATCTGAGCAACAAAAGATTTCTCTGGGGCTGACTTTTAGGCATAATTATAAGTAAGCTTAACTTCTCCTTTGTAGGAATAAGTTTTATGAGTGCAAGCCCCAAGATCAAGGGCTTGGCTTAATAAATCGATCATCTCTAATGCTTACAAAAATAACCAGAATTCCTCAGGTGGGGAAGTTTAATATTTCCACATTTTTCCCAGTTCCTCAAGGAGACTTTACAAATACTTTTTATTTTATGCCCAAATTACTTTGGAATGTATCAGAGTATTACATTAACTTGTCAAAATAAGATCTCATTCCCTATTCTAAGTTCCATGTAATTGTATTGTTTGAATAAACTGACCATACAGGTTAAATGAGCTAGTGTACTACAGAAAATATAAATTTTGTACCATTTGAACATCTCTTTCTATGGTCTCACACAGAAGTTGACATTTTTAAATACAGTCAATATCATCCTTTACGCTGTATTCTGATTTACCTTATTCCCAATCAGATCAGCTTTATTCATGTCTTTAATTGATGTTTGATCTCTTTTTCAGCTTCTTTACCAGTTGCTGTATGGGATAATGCCAACTTTCAGAGCTGCAGAACTCTTACACTGAGTCTCAGGTGTCACACAGACACCCAAAGTTCCAGGGAACAACCAGGTTATACACAAAGAGCTCAGCATCTCAGAATTTAGAAATAACTGTTAAAACTCAGGAATAAACATGACAACCGTAAGAGACTACAATTCAGGAACCTTTACAATAAGCGTTATTGAACATTCCGTGCTCCTTAATCATCAATTGCCCAATCTCTTCCCATGTTCTATTGCCTGATAGCCTTTGTTCTCAAATTCAATTCTCAGAGTTTGTACATTATAGTTAGACCGTATTAGTGAGGATTTACAATATTCGTCTTTTCATTTCTGGCTTTTTTCACTCAAATTACTGTCCTCAAGTTTCATTTACCAAGTTGCATGCCTCACAACTTCATTCCTTCTTGCAGCCACTCAATATTCCATTTTATGTATATACAACAGTTTGCCCTTCCATTCATCAGTCAGTGAACCCTTAACCAACTCCATCGATTGCAAATCATGAATACAGCTGCCATAAACACCAGTATGCAAACGTCCATTCGTGATCCTGCTTTCAGTTCTTCCAAGTAAATATCTAATAATAGGGTTGCAGGATCATATGGAAACCCTATACTTAGTCTCCTGTGGAAACCTCTAGAGGATTCCTAGTCTCCTCCAAAGGGGCTGCATTTTTCTACTTCCCTACCAACAGTGAATAGGTACATCTCTCTCTCCACATTTTCTCCGGCACTTGTATCTCTCTGTTTCTTTTTTAATTTTTGAAGAAGTGTGTGGCCAGGAATCTGTTTATTTTCAAAACCGTTTCCTTCATGCATCATGCAATCCATCTAAGTAAACAATCAACAGTTCTCATATAATCACATAGTTATGCATTCACCACCACAATATATGAGAACATTTCCATTTCTAGTGGAAATGGAGGGTACAAAAAATTAAAAGAAGAAATCAACTCCATCAAGAATCCCATACCCGACAGTTTAATTGAACACCATAAGTATGTGGAACCTTGAATAGGACATGAGATTTTGTAGGTTTGTCTAGAGGGATGCCCTGATAATTCCCAGAGTGATGCTCTGATAAATCCCAGAGTGATTTGAACAGTGAATAAAAAAGTATTTGCAAAGTCCCCTTGGGGGAATGGCAAGAAAGGGGGAAAATTCAACTTCCCTATTTGGAGAACTCCTGATATTCTCACAAACAGTGGGGACAACAAAATCAATAGGCTGAGCCCTCAATCTTGGGGGTTGTTCATATGAAACTTATCCCCACAAAGGATAGACTAAATCTACTTAAAATCAGGCCTAAGAGTCACCCCCAGAGAACCTCTTCTGTTGCTCATTTGTGGCCTATCTCTCCCTCAACCAACACGGCAAGCATACTTACCTCCCTCCCCTTCTTTACATGGAACATGATTCCCAGGGGTGTGGACCTTCCTGGCAACATGGGACAGAAATCCTAGAATGAGCTGGGACTCAGCATCACAGGGTTGAGAAAGCCTTCTTAACCAAAAGGAGGAAGAGAGAAATGAGACAAAATAAAGTGTCAGTGGCCGAGAGATTTCAAACAGAGTCAAGAGGTTTTTCTTACGCATTATATAGATATCCTCTCTTTTGTTTATGGTGTATTAGGCATACGGGAAATGCCGGAAACTGTAAGGTGTGTTCCAGTAGCCATGTTTCTTGAAGATGATTGTATAATGATATAGCTTTCACAATGTGACTGTGTGATTGTGAAAACCTTGTGTCCGATGCTCCTTTTATCTACAGTATGGGCAGATGAATAAAACATATGGATTTAAAATAATAAATAATAGGGGTAACAAATGTTAAAATTAAAATATATATATATTGGATAGATGGAAATAGTAGTGGTCAATGAAATGGAGAAGTGACGGGTATGGTATGTATGAGTCTTTTCTTTTTTCTTTCTATTTCTTTTTCTGGAGTGATGCAAATGTTCTAAAAAATTATCACGGTAATGAATATACAACTATGTGATGATACTGTGAACCATTGATTGTTGCTCATGTATAGAATGTTTGTATGTTAAGAATGTATGTGCTTGTATGTTGTATCAATAAAAAAAAAGAATCCCATACCCTTCCCTTATATTCCCCTTATTGACATTTAGCTTTGGTATATGCCTTTGTAACAATTAATGGAAGCATATTAAAATGTGACTGTTAACTGTAGACCCTAGTTTGAATTAATTGTATCTTTTCCATATACCATCCCATTTTCAACACCTTGCAATGTTGACATTCATTTGTTCCCCTTCATGTAAAAATTTTCTTATATTTGTAAAGTTAATCACCATCATTGTCCATTCTAGGTTTCATTAAGTTTTACAGTCCTAGTTTTTACCCTCTATCTTTCCTTCTGGAGTCATGCATGCCCCTTGCCTTGCTTATTCAACCATACTCACACTCAGCTTTGTTCATTATACTTACAATACTGTGCTATCTTTTTACTCTTACTGATAGTCTTCATTTCTACACTGTCCTCCAATCCTTTCTCTCCTATCTTTTCCTATTTGCCTTTAGAGCTCCCTCTAGCATTTCTTGTAGAGCAGGACTCTTGTTCACAAACTCTTTCAGTGTCTGTTTGTCTGAAAATATTTTAAACTCTCCCTCATTTTTTTGTTTGTTTGTTTGTTTTTTTTTCCAACATGGGCAGGCACTGGGAATCGAACCCGGGTCCTTGGGCATGGCAGGCAAGCATTCTTACCTGCTGAGCCACCGTGGCCCACCCTCTCCCTCATTTTTGAAGGACAGTTTTGCCAGACATAGAATTCTTGGTTGGCAGTTTTTCTCTTTCAATATCTTAAATATATCAAACCACTGCCTTTTCAACTCCATGGTTTCTGCTGAGAAATCTGTGCATAGTCTTATCAAGCTTCCCTTGTATGTGGTGGATTGCTTTTCTCTTGATGCTTTCAGAATTCTCTTTTTGCCTTTGACCTTTGAAAATCTGATTAGTAAGTGCCTTCGAGTAGGTCTGTTCAGATCTATTCTGCTTGAGATATGATGAACCTCTTGGATCTGTAGTTTTATGACTTTCAAAAGAATTCAAAAGCTTTCAGTGATTGTTTCCTCCATTATTCTCTCTGCTTCCTTTCCCTTCTCTTCTTCTGGGATACCCACAATATGTACATTTGTGTGCTTCATGTTGTCATTCAATTCCCTGAGAACCTGCTCATATTTTTCCATTCTTTTCCTTATCTGTTCTTTTGCATGTAGGATTTCAGATGTTTTGTCCTCTAGTTTACTAATCCTTTCTTCTGCCTCCTCAAATCTGCTGTTGTATGTCTCCATTGTGGTTTTCATATCTTCTATTGTGCCTTTCATTCCCATAAGTTCTGCAATTTGTTTTTTTCAAACTTTTGAATTCATTTTTATATTTCCCTGATGTCTTCTTTATACCCTTCATCTCTTTTGCCATATCTTCCTTCAACTTGTTGATTTGATATTTTATTTGATTTAGAAGATTCATCTGAACATCTTTAATTAGTTGTTTCAACTTCTGAATCTCATTTGAAGTGTTAGTTTGTTCTTTTAACTGGGCCATACCTTCATTCTTCCTTGTCATTTTTTTGCTGGTGTCTGATTTCCTTGATTAGTTTATTCTGGAGGTTTTCTCTCTTTTACCTAGGGTATCCTTGTTGATGGGCTTTGTTTTATATCTGTTCTTTGACATTCAGTTCAACTTGTTCTAGGCCTCTAGCTTAGCTTCTGTTTAACTGATCAGAATTTTTCAGTTATTGTTTTTCTGGATTTTGCCCTAGCATCTACCCCAATCAGATTTTCCGAGACAAGATAGGCCTAGCACTCAAGAGAAGGGTGCAATCAGTATCAAGTCTCCCTGAGGCTAAGACCCAACAGGCTGCCAGTCTTTCCTATGAGGCCTGTTCTGGTTTTCTAGCTGCTGGAATGCAATATACTAGGAACAGAATGGCTTTTGAAAAGGCTTCTTAAAAAACTTCTTAAAGTTGCAAGTTTACAGTTCTAAGACTGAGAAAATGTCCCAATTAAAGTGATTCTACAAAAATGTCCAAATTAAGGCACCAACAAAAGGTTATCTTCATTCAAGAAAGGCTGATGAAGTTCAGGGTTTCTCCCTTAACTGGAAAGGCACATGGTGATTATGGTGGCATCTGCTAGCTTTCTCTCCCAGCTTCTTATTTCATAAAGCTTCCCTGAGAATGTTTTCCTTCTTCATCTTCAAAGGTGTCTGGCTGCATGAGTTCTGGCTCTCATCATTCTTTTGTCATTCTCTGTCGCTCTGTCACTTCCAAGCTTTTTCCAAAATGCTTCCTCTTTTGTAATCAAGACCCACATGGAATGGGTGGAGTCACATCTCCTTCTATTCAAAAGTTAAGGGTGGGCCATGGTGGCTCAGCAGGCAAGAATACTTGCCTGCCATGCCAGAGGACCCGGGTTCGATTCCCAGTGCCTGCCCATGTAAAAAAAAAAAAAAAAAAAAAGTTAATACCCACAATTGGACAAGTCACATCTCCGTGGATTTATTCTGATCAAGTTTCCACCATACAGTATTGAATGGGGTTTAAAAGAAATGGTTGCTCCCGCAAGATTGGATCAGGATTAAAATATGAGTTTTCTAGGATACATAAATCCTTTCAAACTGGCAGAAGGCCCCCTTAAATCTGTGTTTCTCCTATCCTGGACAGCATGTGGCATTTGTGAACCCACAGCTCCCCACTGGCATAAAGTGGTGTAAGGCCTTTAATTCTCAGCAGACCCTGCCCTTGCTAAGGCATGGTTGAGACAGAGGCTGAGATAGAAAGCATTTATGCTGATTCTGTTTCCCAGGCCCTGGGGTCTGAATCCTCTAAATGAGATCCACCACTTTTGCTGGCTGCCCCCCTACCTTTTATTGGGGAAGATACATCCTTTAGGGAATTATCTCCTTCACGGACTAGTTACTTTATCTTTCAGATATTCCTTAACTCTGCCCTTAGCTTGGACAGTGCTGGAGCCTGAGAATGCCTGCAGCTTAATGCCTGGGCCACTAAAAAGCTAAAAAAAAAAAAAAAAAAGATAAACAAAAAAAATTCCTTTTCAGAGTTGGACCTCAGCCCACTCCCTGGGTTTGCCAATCAAGAGCTGGAATTGGTACATGGCTCTATGTGCCCCTTTTCTTGGGGCACAGCCCTTCTCTGGTATTCTGAACTCAGCCAACTCCAAAAACCTCTGTTGTTTTTTTTTTCTCATCAGCCACACCTCCTCTCTGCCTAGCAGAAACTTCAAGTTTCCTTTCATGCTTCTTCGAGGTTTATCTGTGTTCAGAGTTTGTGTTCAGCAGTCTGAATTTATTAATTAATTCCACAATTGGAGCTCAGTTGTGCTATCTTCCCTTGCTCCTGGTAGAGACTGCTTTTTCCTATGAGATAGTAACTCCAAAACAGCCTGATATGCCAGTGGGGGAGGGGTGCCACCCTCCATGGTTTGGGAGATTTACAGCTCTGCACTGTGATTTAGACCCTTCCACCCATTTCAGACTGATGTACAATGTGTGTTTGGACACAGAGTTCCCCCAAACAGTTGTTCCAGAGAGTTCTTGGCTATTTACTAGCTGTCCTAGACAATGGACTAAATCCAACACCTCCCTAGGCTGACATCTTGCCCTGCTGTCTTCAAATATTTTAAAGGCAATTCTTTAGATCAGAAATTGACTTATTTTTCAGCTAAATTAATATATGGATATGTCAAAGATATATATTTTACTAATTGTTAGAAAAGATATTTCTAACAATCATTGCCATTTTTAATAATCATTGAAATGAGCTGCACTTAAATGGGAATTCATACTCAGGATGATTGATGATGGGCCTCTTAGCTTGGAGTTTGATAAATACACCTTAGAATGGACTAGATGAACTCCAGCCTCTTCTCTGCTCCCCGCAACCACTCACCCTCCCATTCTCTCTATGGGCCTCCAGTCCTATCCCATAGTAACAAAACTACACGGACTTTTTCTAACTTGGAGTCAATTCTTAGGCCCCTTTGTCTGCTAAGAGGCAAACCGTCAATCTGACCCAAGATATTCATAACTTTTCTGAGTGATTAATAGGGGAGGCAAATAACTCTCATTCCTGGGGGCTGCTGAGAATGCATGTGGTAACTGACCTCCTCTGGGCACCGAATGGCACACCAGTCCCCGGAGGGCTACCTCTTCCTGGTGCAGCTCCAGGTCAAGGCCAATCAATTTTGCTTTGAGGGGAGGAATGTGAAGCACGTCCTCTGTGAAAAGCCCAGAACAGATGTTATGTTGTTCTTTCACAACTGCCTTTGCTAAGTGGCTTGTGAATTTGGCCTTTTGGAAGTCGGGCCAGGCCTGGTCAAGGAAGCTAACTGCAGAGATGATAAGACCCTTGTAGGAGAAAGCTCTAAAAGTCTAGTGGTTAAGACAGAGTTAAGGGAGCTGTTATGGGAGCTGAGGGAGTGTAAAGGAGTTTCAAAGCCAAGAAGAATCTAACAGGTCAGATGGTTTGGACCCTTCATTTTACAGATGAAGAAACTGAAGGCCAGAGGGACAGTGGCTTTCTCAAAGTCACACAGAAGATCAGCCTTTGTCACTTCTGGGATTAGAGTGAGGCAAGTAGAACACATTAAGTTGCCTAATTCAAGCGGCACTTTCATGGCCCTGACAGTGAGTCCCTTCTTAAGTGCTGCACCCTTAGCACCCCTTTTGCCTAACCTTAGTCTCTACCCTAAACCTGGTACCACCCAGGCCTCAGAACACCTGCCTCACTCAAAGTCCCCTCAGAGGGATGCCATCCACAGAACACCCCATGTTTTCTAGCTGGTGGTCCTACTCCTGATTAGACTAAAGGTCACATGCCTCCATAAAATCAATACATAATCTGGCCAGCATCTGGGGCTGATCTGGTGCAGGAAACTGCCCCCTCATGCCTGGAGGAGATTTAACTGGACAGATTCTCTCTGGGGAATTTGAACCAGCAACAAGGGAGATAGTCTTTTAGTAGGTGAGAGACAGAGTCAAGGGAATCCCTGCTGCTCAATTCTCCTTGCTTTCACTGTCTTCTACCCAGAACTATGATATTTATTCCTGAAATGGAGAATGGGGCCACCAGCCCCATGCCTCTCCCAATTCTGCCTGTTGCTAATGGTTGTACTTCTTGTCCCTCTGTTAAGATTCCTTCCCAACTCTGGAATGACCGCCTACTTCCCCATTCCTTCATTTAACAAACAATGATTGAATACCTCCTTTTTACAAGGTACAAAGGTAATTAACACTTGGCCCTGGGTTTTAGGTGCTTACACCTTAGCAGAGGACACAGACACAAAAGAGATAATTATATTACCATTTGATAGGCATAGTGATGAAAAAAGAAAGCTTATTGTTGGGGTCCCATAGAAAAGTACAAGACCTATTCGGCAGAAGTGAGAATGAGTGCAAAGAAGGTCCGTGGAGGAAGGAGTTGCCTGAACTGAGTTTTAAAGGAATAAAGAGTAGGATGAGGGTGTTCCAGGCTTGAACAATGGCACAGAGCTGAGGAGGAGCATGATATATGTGGAACAACTGCAAATAGTTTGATGGTTGTACAGTATAACAAGAAGAAAGCTGAAAAGGAAGTCCAGGGCATAGAAAACTTTGTAAAGAAGGCTAAGGAGTTTGGACTTCATATTCCAGGTCTGTCCAAGACTGCACTCAGTCAGAGGGCATGCTTTATTTGGCCATGGAGGGTTTTGCAGAATGCTGAGTTTAGATGTTATTCTAGTTTGCTAGCTGCCAGAATGCAATATACCAAAAATGAAACAGCTTTTAAAAAAGAGAATTTATTAAGTTGCTAGTTTACATGTTGTAAGGCTGTGAAAATGTCCAAATTAAAGCAAGGCTATAGAAATGTTCAATCTAAAGCATCCAGGGAAAAATACCTTGGTTCAAGAAGGCTGATTATGTTCAGGTTTCTCTCTCAATTGGAAAGGCACATGGCAAGCATGGCGATGTCTGTTAACTTTCTCTCCAGGCTTCCTGTTTCATGAAGCTCCCTTGGGGGTATTTTCCTTCTTCATCTCCAAAGGTCTCAGGCTGTGTGGGCTCTGTAGCTTTTTCCAAAACGGGCTCCTTCTTAAAGGGCCCCAGCAAGCAACCACACCTTGAATGGGTGGAGACACATCTCCATGAAACCCATCTAATCAAAAGTTACCACCCGCAATTGGGTGAGTCATATCTCCATGGTAATAATAAAAAAACTCCCACCCAGCAATACTGAGTGAGATTAAAGGACATGGCTTTTCTGGGATCAACAGATTCAAACGAGCACAGATGTCTTTAGAATGATATGTTCCAGTTCAGCTCAGGCTACAATTCTCCCCATTGCATACATATGGCCCTAGCACCCATTTCTACTTCCTCCTGCCTTCTGTAGGGTCTGATGTGTGGCCCCTGCTCTGTGCAGTAGAGAATCTCTGAAGGGTTTCTATTTTGCAAAGGCTCCTTTGATGATGGTGAAGAGGAGAGATTGGAGGGGTAACTTGGAGGCCATTCAATATTCTAGGCAAAAGGTGACAAGTGACTGCAATTGTGCCATGGAGGAAGGCATAGTGAACATGGAAAGATGGCTGTACTGTCCCCCTACTGTGTACATTTGAGGCTAGGGGAAGTGTGGGGAAGACATGGAGCAGAAACTCGATAGTCCAGTACCACTTTAAATGACAAGGCCACTTAGGGTCCAGCAAAATTCCAAAGCATGGCCAGTCAAAGAGTGCTATGGGTGGGAGAGAATTCACATCCCACCCTGCTAATGATTTTGTTTGTTCTGGTCTCAGTTTAGATGGCACTTCCTCCAGGAATCTTTCCAAAACCTTCCTGGGCTAAATTAAATTCTCCAGTCACATTATCCTAGAAACATTCAGATATCTGTTCATCACAGCAATCACTACACTGTGTCACAATCTTGTTTGTCTCTCTCCTTCACTTCACTGCAAGCTCAGTGAGAGTGGAGATTGTGTGGTTTTCTTGTCATCTTTGCAACTTGGGAATCTAGCAGAAAGATGTTTAGTGATATGTGTTTAGTCAATTGATCACCAAGCTCACCTTTACTGCAGGGCCTTTTTTTAGGTAGTCCCCTCAGCTTGGTTTGTTCCTTCCCACCTCTACCATGGCTGGTTCTATCTTTTCATTTTGACATTAGCTTCTGGGTCAAACCGTCTTCTGAACGCCTAACCCAAACCAGCCCTGATTCTGTCTCTACCACAAACTGCTACTCCATATTCAACACAGACTGTTTGACAGTCTATTTGATTATCTTAATGTTCTAGTTCCCATACTACCCCCCTAGAATGCAAGCTCCGAAGTGGGGGCTCAGCTTTGTACCCTCAGTGCATGGGGGTCCCTCTATAAATGGTTTTTGAATGGTGCATGAATTTTCCCCTCTCATTCATTCAAACACTTACATCATCTATGATGGTCATTTTAGAAATGGAGAAAAATAAACCCAGAGAAGGTGGTGACTTGCCCAGGTGACAAAGTTAGTGAGTAACATAACTGCAACTAGAATCTACTGCTTATGGCTTTCAAGCCAGTGCTCTTTCTACCACAACAGTTACCCTTTGTCAGCCTAATAAGTATAGTATTTTTCCTTTAAGCAATGGGGAGCTATTGAATATTTAATGCTTCAAGGAAGGGGCAGGGTCACCTCTATTTTATTAAAAGGTAGGTTTCTCCCTCCCAGGTCTTGCCACATTGACTAGTCTTATTTCAAAGGCATCTGCTTTTCCATCTGTGGGTCACTAAGTCATTCCTGCACGCAATAAATCCATCATCAGCTGGCATTTCCTTGCAGCTGCGTCATTTGACAGCTCTGAATCACCAGCACTGTAAAGAAGCCAGAAGAGCTGGTCCTGTCAAGCATATCAGCTGGAGATGGCCTGCAATTACTGAAGGCTGTACTAATGTACCTAAGCTACAGGGGACGCACATCTGCCTTCCTGGCTGCCGCAGAGAGGGTCTCAATAGAGATGAAGGCATTACACTTCAGGAGGCAGCTAATTTATGTTAGCAGATTAAACATGAAACCATATCAAATTCAAGTTTTGTACGATCAACCCAGAACCTAAATATGGTCACAGCTTTTGAGAAAGATAATCCCTGCACTATAATTTTAGGCCAAAAGGAGAACATCAATGTTTATTGAAGCATCTTGTAATGGCAAAAAAGAGCAGGGGTTTGGTTAAACCACCTGCAGTACATTCATGGGATAGAATATTATTCAACTTTTAAATCTGATAAAAAAAATAGGTAAACACAAATGGACCCTCATAATAAATTGCTTAGGAATTAGTCTGCAAAATGTGAAGTGCCATGTGAGCTTTTATTTTCAATTGATTTTTTAATGCTTTTTTAATTGTGAGATATAACATATACAAAAAAAAAAACACAATAAACTTCCAAGTACATTTTAACAAGTAGTTATACAACAGATTTTAAAGTTTGGTATGGGTTACAGTTCCACAATTTTTTCTTTTTTCTTCTAGCTGCTCCAAGACACTGGAGACCAACAGAAATATCAATATAATGATTCAGCAGTCATACTCATTTGTTAAATCCTATCTTCTCTGTTATACTCCACCTTTTCTTTAAATAACATATATACATAAAAGCAATACATTTCAAAGTACATTGCAATAATTAGTTGTAGAATAGATTTCAGAGTTTGGTATGGATTACAGTTCCACAACTTTAGGTTTTTATTTCTAGCTGCTCAACAGCTAGAAATAGCTGCTGGAAGCTAAAAGAAATATCAGTATAATGATTCAGCACTCATACTCATTTGTTAAACTCTACCTTCTCTTTTTAACTTCACCATCACCTTTGTTTTTTCTCCCACTCTTTAGGGGTATTTGGGCTATGCCTATTCTAACTTTTTCATGTTGGAAAGGGCTGCCAATATTATGGAATAGGGAAATGAAACTACTTGATATTCTGGAAGGGTTGGGCCCTCTGCATTTCAGGACTTATCTGGTCCAGGACCCATCTAGAAGCTGTAGGTTTTGGAGAGTTACCCTATTGCATGGAACCTTTGTAGAATCTTGTATAATGCCCTAGGTATTCTTTAGGATTGACAGGAATGGTTTTGATTGGGGTTTGACAAGTTATGATAGGTAGCAATGTCTAACTAAAGCATGCATAACAGTGATCTCCAGCGTAGCCTCTCAACCCTGAACTCTCTCAGACACTAATACCTTATTTGTTACACTTGTTTCCCCCCTTTTGATCAGGATGGCATTGTTGATCCCACAGTGCCAGGGCCAGATTCATCCCTGGGAGTCACCTCCCATGCCACTAGGGAGACTTTCATCCCTGGATGTCATGCCCTATGTAGGAGGAAGGGCTATGGTTTCACTTACAGAGTTGGGCTTAGACAGAGAAAGGCCATATCTGAGCAACAAAAGAGGTCTTCTAGAGGTGACTCTTAGGCACACCTATAGGTAGGCTAAGCATCACTGCTACATACATAAGCTTTATAAGAGCAAGCCTCAAGATCAAGGGCTTGGCCCATTGATTTGTGTGTCCCTAATGTTTGGCACAGTATCCAGGGTTTCCCTGGAGGTAAAGTTTAATAGTTCCATAGTTTTTTTTCCCACCCCTCATGTGACTTTGCCAATACTTTTTGATTATCTGCTTAATATGCTCTGGGATGTATACAGGCACTATATTAAGCTCTATGGAATTAAAAGCTCTCATTCTTATTCTGGGTTCCCTGTGTTTGGATTGTTTAAATGATCTGTCCAGACAGGCTGAGTTAGATTACGTGCTACAGAAAACCTAGGTTCTAGACATAATAAAACTTTCTTCCATTGGTCAAAGTTCTAAAATATAGGCAATGTCTTCCTTATTCCTGTATTCTGAATTGCCTTAATCCTGACCCAATTGGCTTCATTCTTATCTCTAAATAACAAGTTATACATATATAAAACAGCCCCTCAAAATCCAGAAATAATAATTACCACTCTGGACAAAATGTGACTGCTATAAGATCTTACAATATAGGCCCCAGTTTTCATATATGTATTTTCTAAATGAGATCATACAATATTTGCTCTTTTGTTTCTGGCTTATTTTCCCTCACCAAATGTCCCACAGGTTCATTCACATCATTGCACGCCTCATAATTTCGTTCCATTTTGTTGCAGCACCATGGATGATCATATTTTTACACCATTGTTTGCCAATCTACTGGGCCTCATGCATAATGTTCAAAGTCAACAGTTCATCAACACTCGATTTTAGATAATTTCCCAAGAGAAAGATAGCCAATAAGCACACCTTCACCAAATAGAAAATCCAAACTTCCCCCTAACTTTTGTCCCTCCCCTCATTATATACCTCTGGTATTGCTTCAGTACTGTTGATGTTTTCCTGTTAAACATAGCCCAGAACATGCAATATCATTTTCCCCCTATACCCTCCAATAATACATTCTTGTATAAGATTCATACCTTTGCAGTAGTTCATGCAAGAATTTATTTGTATTTGTAGTGTTAATTGGTGGGACACATGAATTTATACAACTCCTTTCAATCATGTTCACCTTCAATATGGTGATATTACTTATAGACCCACTACTGAACTGCCTTCATGTCTATCTATTCCTTTATGTTTAGGTTCAATCTCATTAGCAAACTGTTCACCCATCTCAAGTTTCTGTGTATCTCTAAGGCCCCTATATTCTGTATTATAAGCCTCTGATTTTACCTTTATCATGGTCATAAAAGTGGAATCACACAGTATCTGTCCTTTTGTATCTGGCTTATTTCACTTATGTCCTCAAGGCTCATCCATCTTGTCATGTATTTCAAGATGCCATTTCGTCTTACTGCTGCATAATATTCCATCTGATGTATATACCACATTTTGTTGATTCACTTTTCTGTTGATGGGCACTTAGAGTGCTTCCATATTTTACACATGAGCTTATTTTTGTTTTAGAAGAGTATAGGTGGATGAATGGGTGCATGAATGAATGGGGGATGATAGATGGATGAAAGATGTTGGAAGGTAAGTATATAGCTAGATGTATAAAATATTCTAAATTAAGAGCTTACCTTTGACCTGTGTCACCTCTTTACATCTTCTTTATCCTTCCTGACTGGACATTTATATCATCCATTCAAATATCTGCCCATCTACCCAATCATCCATCCATCTATCCATCCATCCATCCATCCATCCATCCATCCATCCATCCATCCAACCATTCATTCATTCAGAGGGCAGAATGCAATTTAGTTTTCAGGAAGGCATTTCCATGACTTCCCATAATATTTTATATCCATTTCATGACCTTTCATGATTTTTGTTATGTTTGGTTCCTTCTTCATAGCTTGGACTCCCTTTCTATAATCTACCATGCCACCCCTTATCCTTCTGGCAATTTCCACTCATGATTAAGATCTTCCTCAGATTCATCTTCCCCCCATTCTCCCACAGCACCTTCCACTTTATTGAATTTGAAATTTTCCAATCTGTATGGTTATTGTCTATGCAGTTGCTATCTCCTGACCAGTTGGGTCCTCCTAATACGCGGACTGTCTGCCATCTCTGCACTAATATGCCATGTTCCATAGCATATTAAGCAGATAGTCAAAAAGTATTGGCAAAGTCACATGAGGGGTGGGAAAAAAAACTATGGAACTATTAAACTTTACCTCCAGGGAAACCCTGGATACTGTGCCAAACATTAGGGACACACAAATCAATGGGCCAAGCCCTTGATCTTGAGGCTTGCTCTTGTAAAGCTTATGTATGTAGCAGTGATGCTTAGCCTACCTATAGGTGTGCCTAAGAGTCACCTCTAGAAGACCTCTTTTGTTGCTCAGATATGGCCTTTCTCTGTCTAAGCCCAACTCTGTAAGTGAAACCATAGCCCTTCCTCCTACATAGGGCATGACATCCAGGGATGAAAGTCTCCCTAGTGGCATGGGAGGTGACTCCCAGGGATGAATCTGGCCCTGGCACTGTGGGATCAACAATGCCATCCTGATCAAAAGGGGGGAAACAAGTGTAACAAATAAGGTATTAGCATACATACCAGTATGCTTTTCCTATAAGTACTTTCCTATTAGCATAAAGGGAAACTTGGTTAGCCACTCTGATACCATTCACTTAATCAATGGACATTTACTAAGCATCTAGTATATACCAAATTCCAAAGATTAACAAGGCATGGTCTTTCCCTCTAGGTGCCCACAGCCAGGTGGGGGAGGCAGACATGGGCAATGATAAAACCATCATAGGATTCCAGAAGATATCAATGTCCTATCATATCCTAAGCAAGGTCCAAATTGGGCCCATCATGGCTTAACTTTCCAGGAGTTTTGAGACCCCTACAGTCTGAATGGATAGGGAAGACACTTGCTGAGGGTATTAAATTTGGAGCAAGGACTTGAAAGAAGAGAAAGATTCAGACAAACAGAGAGGATAGGGGAGGACCTTTCAGGTGGGGCAATAGTGTGGCAAAGATGCAGAGAAGGTGGGGTTCCTAGTTTGTTTATGGGATTTATAGGTTGTGGGAGTTGAAAGAGTAGTAAATTTAGCATCAGCCCTGGAAATTTAGTAGCTGTGTCACTTCTCTGTGCCTCAGTTTTCTCACCCGTGGCTGAATATTATGTCACCTCCTTTATCTGTCTCACAAGGAAGTTGGGGAATTAAGTGAAGTGTGGTGTATGGAAGCCCTTTGTAAATTGTCAAGCAAGACACTTACATAATTCAAAGAATAATAATAATCAACAGTCTGACTAGGAATGGGGATTTAGAAGTGAAATGGTAGAGTTTGCTGGACATATTTAGGGCAGGATTTGGAAGATTCCAAATTTGTTTTTTGCACTTGGACTTCATGATTCCCAGTGATTTCTTCCTCACTTGTCTAGCTCTTCCACCCCACGTGAGTTAAGTATCTTACCTCCATGTCCCTGACACCCCACTTTCTCTCTTGTAAGACAGCCTTTAAATTTCTGTTAACATATCTGTTTCTCTAACCAGGCTGAGAGTTCGCTGAAGGCAAGCACCTGGCCCTATTCATTTTTATTCTCATTGCCTGGCACAATGTGTGGCACATAGTGGGCACTACTAGATTTGTGCTTAGCAATAACGATTTGAATAGCTACTATTTATGGAGCTCATAGCAGGTGGAAGTCATTTTGATAAGCACTTAAGAATTTCCTCATCTTCCCAACAAGCCAGTGAAGTAGGTCTTATTCCCTTTTAACTGATATTCCCATTTTACAGGTATAAAAAACTCAGCCAGAATCACCCAACCTCTAAGCACGGGAACCAGCATTTACGCTGAGGACAATTAGTCTTTCGCATGCTACACCTTGCTTGTGAATTCATTTACTCACTCATTCTTACCAATAATGATTGCATGGGCCAGAAACCATTCCAGGCTGAAGGAATATGTCTGGAAGAAGTGATGAATAGGATATCAGTTAATACCATGCTAGGTGAAAAACGTAACATGGATGTTTAACCAAAATACAGAGCATCCCAGAGATTGGAGAGGTTTGACTGTGAGTGGACTTGAGAGGAAAAGCTCCAGTAGGGGAGAAAGGGAAACAAAGGCATTCCGTCCAAGCAGAGGAAATTCTAGGTGCGAGGACACCAGGTAGGACACAGAAAAGCTAGTCTGAACATTGCAGTATATCTTCCTGACTAGACAGTTTCTTTCTTGTGGGTGGAAACCACAATTGAAACAGTTTCATTTTCATAACCCTACAGGATGCCTAGAACTAGGTACTCAATGCCATGTTCCATGAATGAATGATATTGGTTTCTACAAATTAAAAAGAGAGCAAACTTTAAATTTCCTGGAGGACAATGAAAGGCTGATTGGGAAGAGGATTCCGACTTCGTTGGGGTAGCCAATGATGACCAAAGGAAGAGAATTTGTTTACCAAGAGCATCCTTGCTTTGCTCAAAATACCCCCCAGGCCCCCTTCTCAAACCTGCTCTCCTGCTAACAAAATGCAAAAACAAGCTTTTGTCTAAGGTACTGTGGTTTTTGCAAGTTGCTAGGATATCAGTATATTTACCCACAACCGCAGACATTTGGCTCAAGAACAGCCCATTCAGCTCTCACATGAGGCTAGATCATGGGGATTCAGTCAACGTGAGGTCCTAAGGGGACTTTGAAAACAGCCAGGGAGTTGATAATTTGCTTGGAGGTGCCACAGCTGAAGTTTTTCTCCAGGGTTTGCTATAATAAACTCTTCTTAGTAGTTTAAGTTGATTTGTTCTGGCCTCTTTGGGGATTTCAAATTCAGTTGTGATTTGCACCTGCGTTTTGAATCTAAAAAACATATGAGGGGGAGAAAGGAGTCATATTTTCCACTTCACAGTCCCTGGGCTTCCAAAATAAGGATACTCTAGAAGCCTTCTGGGAGATAAGGACATTTGTTTCTTTGGTCATTTAGGTGGATGTGCAGGAAATTTGACCTAGAACAGGCTGAAATCCTCACCCAAATGCCAAACACCAGAACACAGCTACCTCTGCAATGATTTGAGGGGGGTAAAAAAAAAAAAAAAAGACTGTCTGTTTTTCAAACTGTAGGACCAAGCTGACCCACCAACTATGCCGGGGTCATGCATTTAGCTTTCATGTGCCTTAAAGTGAATCATTCTACCACAGCAGGGGAAAGCAAAATGGGCTCACTAACTGATTTTTAAATCCCTTCCAAATTCTTATATCCTCTAAAACAAACAATAAATAATAATAATAATTCTAGCACCCTAGCTCTGTCCTTTTTTTTTTTTTTTAAAGAGCTGCAATCTACTCTCGTCATCACCATTACCCACCCCCCCCAACCCCCTTCTTTGAGATCTTTCTCCATTCCCAATTCTGTGCTAGAGCCCAGGGCTACAAAGGCCAGTGCTGCTGTGACTGGATGATAATTTGCAAATTTGCCCCACTCACATTCCCATACAGACTGGAGGACAAGAATCTACTCTTTAGCTAAAGTTATTATTTCAATGGGCAAATGCTCTTCCATCTGGTTATTGGCAGTAAGTGCAGCAAATTATAAACACTTCTAAAATTCTACTTTGGGCTAGCGACTACAAAAATGTCATTGTCTCATAGCCCATAACCTGATAATAGCTCACAATTTTTTTTTCTGGTAGCTTTAGTGGCATAATTTGCACCTAATTCAACTTGGAAGATTTATTGGCAAGCTATGTTGCTCAAAACTTGATGTCCCAACAAAAAAAAAAAGAAAAAAAAAACTTGATTTCCCATGGCACATTATTGAAATATTTTCTGTAGATCGAATGGACAACTGGCAACCACTGCTTTGCAAACTGTTCAGGTCTAAATCATTCTGACTGTAGTCAATGGTATATATTAACTTTTTCCAAAGTTTCTTTAGCCAAACACCGCCGCATGAGAAGATAATTGGTGTGATGGAATTCTCTGGTCTAAATGTGATGGGTTTTAGCCATGAGGCAACACAGAATCAAATGGATAGGTCATTGATGGAAGACATGAGGGTCCTTTGTGATCTGCATATATGGGTTCCTCCACCACCCCAATTTTGACATCCCTGAATCATTTTTATTTTTTTATTATTTTATTATTTTATTCTCTGAACTTTCCTGATTTTTGTTTCCCATATACTATGGATATAAATATTTTTAAATATTTATTATAAACAAGCAGACTTATGTCATTCTTTGCCATTGCCACCACCCACCCTTCTCTACCCCGGTCCCCCGTCAGAGCCTAAATAGACTTTTTTATATTATCAGTTTTTACCAACACAATTTTTAAGACACAATCTCTGCCCTCAAAATGGTCATGGAAAAAGGGCAGGTGGAAGCCATTTTCTGCACTTTAATTTTCCCATGGCAATAATGTATGTTCACATGGACTCAGGTCTCTTGTAGACATGTTTTACCAATTCTGATGTCCTGTGGAAATGCCTGTTGGTTGTGACATTATAAAGAGCATGTTAGGTCCACAGGGCAAATGCAAAATCCTACACGATCTGTCTTCTGCCTGCTTTCCATCCATTACTTCCCTATAGGAACCCACTGACCCAGCTCAACCAGTATCTTCCCTGTGCTGTGCATGTCTTCTACATCACCACCTTGCCCAGCTCAGCTTTTCTCAGAATAACTCTGCACATCTGCCCCACTCCGGGGCTCTCTCCTCCTTGATGTGTATTAATTCATAGAGTAACTTATTCATTCATTCTTTCATTTATATCTCAATATCTATTTCTATCATCTATCTCTTTCTCTCTCTCTCATCTATATCTATATATCTATATCATCTCCCAGATACTACCACTTGTTTTCAGTTCTAGTTAATTACGTGATGTTACTTTTAATATGGATATCTTTTTTTCCATAGTAAACTATAAGTTTCTTGGAGATAGCAATAAAATTTACTGATTTGTGCATGCTATACCACCTAGCATATGGTACGTCCTCCAGGTTCTCAAGGTATGGAAGATATTGTGAGGGAAGCCAGCACCTGTTGAGCACACAGGCATTATTCAGGCATTATTCTGGGAACTTAAATGTACCATCTCATTTAATCCTCACCACTCTGTGGTCTTGTCTCTTCCCGCCTTTGCTCTGCTCCAGCCACACTGGGCTATTTTTAATCCCTTAAAATGCAAACTCATTTCATCTCTGACATTTGCATTTGTTGTCCCTCTGCCTGGCAGCACTTTTACCCCAGATTCTCCTATGGTTGGCTCTTTATCTTCATTCTTATCTAGGTACAAAAGTCACTTCCTCCAAGAAGTCACTTTAGCCAGGTTATTCTAAGTTCAAAGTTATTCTACGTTTCAGGTTCCCTATATCACTTAACAACACTTAAAAAGTCTTATTTCTTTATTTACTTATTTATTGTCTGTCTCCCTCAATTTTCTCCCAATTAAAATGCAAACTCCACCAAGGCAAGGTTTTGCCTGTCTTGTTCATGTATATACAGCATAGAATAGTGTCTTACATACAGCAGGTGCTCAATTATCGTCAAATGAAAGGATAACCCAGAGGGGAGATGTGTTAGTTTGCAAGCTGCCAGAATGCGATATACCAGAACTGGAATGACTTTTTAAGAGGGGAATTTAATAAATTACAAGTTTAAAGTTCTATGGTCATGAAAATGTCCAAACTAAGGTATCAAAGGAGAGATCCTTAATTCAGGAGAGTCTGGTGAGTTTGGAACACCTCTGTCAGCTGTACAGTTCTGTGGCTGACATCTACTGGCCCCTTGCTCCTGGGCTCCATTGCTTTCAGTCTCTGTTCCTGTGGAGGTTCCTCACTTTGCTTCTCTGAGGCTGGCTTTCATCTCTTGGCTTCCCTTGTCTCTCTCCAGGTTCTGGCTGGTTTAACATCTTATACTGATGTCTGCTGGGCTCTAAGCATCTCCAAACATCCATGTCATTGTTTTCTGAAAGCAACTGTTCTCTGTGTAGGCTCTGAAGCTCCTATAGTTTCTGACTCTCTCCAAAGTGTTTCCTCTTTTGAAGGATTCCAGTAACCTAATCAAAACCCACCTGGAATGGGTGGAGTCACATCTCCCTCTAATCAAAGGTTAGCACCCACAATTGGGTGTGTCATATCTCCATTGAGATAATCTAATAAAAAATTCCAACCTATAGCATTGAATCAGGATTAAAAGAAATGGCTGCTCCCACAAGAGCAGATGAGGATTAAAACATGGTTTTTCAGGGGGTACATAATACTTTCAAACCAACGCAGGAGGGCATTTTGCAGATGGAGAAACTGAGGACAAGAAGTGGCTTGCCTTGTGCTGACAATAGTGTCTGGCGCATCTGAAATTCATATCCCTCTTCAATACCCATCCCTCTCACACTAGAGGACGCTGACTCTTGATGAGCACAGGTAGATGCACTGATGAGGGCATTCAGTAGAAGAACCAGAGGGTTCTTCTACTCTGGTCATATTTTCTGATGTGTCCTGTTTCCTTGTCGATTTTGAAATTATAGACAGCCAGAAACATGGGTCTCTAATTTCAGAAAGTTTTACTTACCAGCATCATTAATAATAATAGCTTCCATATGTTAAGAGCTTTTTTATATATACCATCTCACTTAATTCCCATAACAATCCTATGAGGAGGATAATTTTATCTTCATTTTACACCTAAGGAAAATAAAACTCAGGAAGAGGAAATACCTTATCTAAGGTTAGTAGTACTATGACAAGAATCAGAAACTATGAACAGGGTAATTCGAGAAATGCTTGATAAAGGACTGGGGGAACCAAGGTTCACATTTCTTTGCCATCAAAATCCATGTTCCTAACCACCATGTTCTACTGATCATTTTCTAAGAGTCAGGCTTTGCGCTAGGTACCAAGGATGCAGAGACCCATTCCCTGATCTCAACAAGCTCACAGTCTAGAAATGAGAGGCATGATTTGCACAAGAAAGGAACTAAAGTTTGGGGTGGAGAGAGGGTGAGGAGGGCTGTGGAAGTGCTGGGTCCTGCAACCCTGAATGGGGTAAATATAATAGCAATTGGCCTTCTAATTCATCAATATACCAGGACTATAGTGCGAAAAAGGGCTACTTGGAAATTCCATTCTTGTTATGTAGCCAGCAGAAGAGAATCCACTCAGGTATGGGGACTGGAGACTCCATACAGCCCTGGGGTCAGGCTGAGAGGGAAAAGCAGGAGACAGATTCAGGACAGCAGGGTGACCAGAGTGGGCTCTAGACCCAGCTGGCTACTTCCCCTTGCAACCTCACACCAGCACCGGCACTCTGATCCATGACCTCAGGGTAGAGGAAACCCACTGAAATTCAGTTTCTGCCTGGGTCACTTGGTTTTGGTTTCATTTTCCAGTATGGTATATGATCACATTGTATATTCAACTTGTAAATTTCCTGGATCCTTCCAAAACGTCTCACAGAAAAACAGATGGTCTTGTGGCATTGTACTCATCTTGGTGAATATTCCATAGTTGACCAAGGAGTAAGGACTTCCATATCAAGATGCCATCTTTTTTGGTCTGTTAAGCAAGCAGTTTCAGTCAGGGTTCTGACAAGAAATAGAAGACAGATTGAGCTATTTGGGGGACATTTAATGCAAGACCACTTACATAGGGATAAAAGAAACCAATTGAGGATAGTGCAGACAGAGTGGAGAGCCACTGCCATTCCTCAGTCTAAAGGAGCAAGAACAGAGAGTGATTTCTGGAACCAAAAGAGGCTGTCTTTGATGGAGCCAAATCTATCAACTCAGAACAGAAGGAGCCAGGGATAGTAAATAGCTCATCCTCACTCTCCTTCTACTCCCTGGATCTCCTGTTGATCCATCCCATAGACTGAGGCCAATTGGAAGCCAAAGGGTAAGAGCACTCATTGATGTGGTCCATAAAGATCAGCTTCTGTGGTGTAAACCAAGGTGCAGAAAGGTGGGAGTGGATCTGCAGGGGCCAATGGACACTTTTCAGCACAACAGTTACAGGTGGTTGATAATAAACTACAAAAAGGGTCATGATTTTGGTAGATACAACTGTCATTGACTACCTACTATGTACCTGGACTTTGCTCTTTTTTTTTTTTTTTTAAATTTGCATATGGGCAGGAGGCACCAGGGATCAAACTCCAGACCTCCAGCACGGCAGGTCAGAGCTCTGCCTGCTGAGCCACGGCAGCCGCCCTGGACTTTGCTCTTTAATGTACTAGCTCATTCAATCTTCCTGGCACCCCCACGAAGTAGGCACTATCCTGGTCCTTGATTGAGAAACTGTGGATGAAGAGGTTCATTAATAGCTGGTGATGGAGAGGTCTGGACTTACTTCAGTTGGCTGTGATTACATATCCAGTGCTATTTATCTGCTAGACCACCCCATCTTACCCAAAACGATAATTGATGGGGTGGATTGTAAACCATTGCTAGAATGGACAGTGGCTGAAGTATGATCTGGGAGACGAAATGAGATATTTCCATAAGCTTCATTTGATGTAACTGAGATCAAACAAATTCACTCCACTTAAAAGATGTTAAAGTATAAACTAAGAGAAAGGGGAGAGAGAGAGAGAAAAAATCAATTGCATGTGGGATACAGGCTAAATTTCTAAATATAGCTGATAAGGCCCTTCGTGATTTGTATCCAGCTCATCTTTCTCCATTCCCCATAGGGCACTCTATGTCCCAGACAAATTAAACTTTATTTTGTTCTCTAAATAATTTTCAGTTCCTTGTCCATTCTACCCCTTCTGCCTTAAAAAAAAAATGCTCCTTGCCTTCTATTCATCCATCTTAAATCCATTTATCTATGAGGTCCTAGTTTTGACCTTTCTTTCATCTTTATTTACTGTTTCCTTCCCTCCTTTCTTCTTCTAACAGATATTTATTGTACAGCTGGAATGTGCCAGGCACAGTGGCAAGTGCTGCTCACAAAGGACTTTACTGGCCCCTGCCCTCATGCAGTTTCCATGAGGAAATCTTCCCTCCATGCCAAAGACTGGGCTGGGAGTTTCTCCTGGGTGTACACAGTGCACCCGGGACTTATCCTATTATAGCTTTTCTTGAGCTATATTTTAGCACCCGGCTTATCTGTCTGTTTCCTCTACTAGACCATAGACTCTTCCATGGTGGGGACTATGTCTGACTTTGCGGTTACTAGATTCCTCTTAATTCTGTAACAAATTACCACAAACTTAGTGGCTTAAAGGAACATTTATGATCTTACACCATTGGAAGTCAGAAGTCTGTTATGGGCCTCAGTGGGCTAAAATCAAGATGTTGACAGGACTGTGTTTCTTTCTGGAGGCTCTAAGAAAGAATGTGTTTTCTTGCTTTTTCCAGCTTCTAGAGGATGTCTGCTTTACTTGGCTCATGACCTACTTATATCTTCAAAGCCCAGCAATGGCCAGTCAAGTTTTTCTTGTGTCAGATCACTCTGATGTTGACTTTTTTGCCTCCCTGTTCCATCTTTTAATTTGATTATGTTAGACCCACCCTAGTAATCTAGGATAATATCCCTATCTTAAAGTCTGTGAATTAGCAAGATTAATTCCATCTGCAACCTTAACACCCCTTGCAGTGCAGCATAATTTACTCACAGGTTCTGGCCATCAGTACATGGCCATCTTTAAGAGGCCATCAATATACCTGACACTCTGTGTCCCTAAATGCTAGTCCATGGTCAAATATTGAACGTCTAAATATGCAGGTGAGTAGGTATGAATGGGACAGACAGCACTTCTCTATCTGTCTGAGGTATATGTCTGTGTGTGTGAGATGGATGTGTATATATATATATATCAGGTATCCATATGGGTGTATGTATATGTGTGTAACTCAGGGGTGTGCACCACTGATCACATCAGTTGTGTAATGTGTATGGTATGGGGTGTGAAGTGTAACTCAAAGTTAAACAAAAAATGATAAGAATGAGTATATACATGAATTAGTCAACCAAGTAATATTTTTCTGACAATTCAAGTTGTGAAACATTTGCCTTATTCCTTTTATGGATGCTTGTGCTTCAGAGACCCGTATTTCTGTGCCTTCTATTCATATGTGCCTGGTGATAAGACTTATATTGAAGGTAGCACCATACTGTCTGGGTCAGGAAGCCCTTTTAGAGGGGCTGGTCTGCATCAACATGCAGCTTAGAGACACATTCTTGCTGCAAACAATGAGAAGTTCAATCAAATCATAATTTCCCATCTTCCTTCTGATAATAACAGCCCCTGACATGAAATCCTGTTGAAATCTCCAGCTCATCTCCTACCTAATTTTACAAATTCAATCCTGGCAGAGCCTTCAGGGGTGAACTGGCCCAGAGCCTCTTTTTACAGGTGGGACAAGGCCCTAGGAGCAGGTGCTCTCCGCAGCCATTAGAAGGCAGGCCATGGACAGGGACTCCTACGGCAATTAAGATCTTAATGAGGTGACCGTCAGCTCCTTGAAGCCAGAGATTCTGCATTACATGCCCCTGTAGCATCAGGCTTATTTAGGGCTTTCTGCTCCCCATGCTCTGATGTTTCCAAAGATAAAATCTAGGACTAAAACCCAGGCTTCCAGGTGCAGCCTCTTTATTCCCAAGGAAGTTTCTAATCAGACTTCCAATTGGCTTTCTAACACAGGGAGGTGGGCAGAGCAATCCAAAAACATCAAGGATATTTTTCACACTTTTCTCAAGGCTTATACTGAAGCCAAACCCAAACTGTAGTTCTTTTCTCAGTGTTCCCTAGTCCCTTCCTGACCCACTCGGCCTTCTCAACCAAATGTTCCTCATTTATATGTTCATTTAAGAGTATTTTGAAGTCCCTACTGAGTGCTGCCACTGTGCCAGATATTATGGTATACAAATAGCATTCATCACTGCCCTCAAGGAGCTTACAATCATAGAAATAGAACTTCCAGGTTAAATGCAAGCCCCAACCCGAGTTGTTTCGTTTTGAAAGGAGAGAGAAAGAAAGACAGACAGAGGTGGGTGCCTGCCCCAGAGCAGGAGTGGGAATGGACATGGAAAAAAGACATCATGAGAGCAAGAAAAAGACAGAGTCAGCAGCACACCAAGACCCAGAGGGAGAAAGACGTGATGAGAGATCCAGAAGTACAGAAGCAGAGACAGGGCTGAAAGGTCTCCCTATAACAAGGACCTCCTCTCCATCTACAGAGAATCCAAAGGAAGTGTCTTGCCTCCAGATGGACAAACCCTGTGAGTCTACCTGCCATTTCAGGAAGATGGAAACTGAAATGAAAGGAGACCCTCCTCGGAAGCTTCACTGCCCTAAAGGACTCTGCACAGAGGGTTCAGAGTGCAGGGATTGACCCTTATACTGCCCAGGAGCTGCTCCTAGCTCTCCTTCTCCACGAAGCCATCTCCAGCATCCCTGAACAGAAACCTGTCTTCCTCTACTGGAGAGGGAAAGGAAACCATGTGTCTCACCCTTGGTCCTTGGTACATGCTGTCTGTTAGCTGTTGTGTATGTAGCATTTTGTTACGTAAATTACAGTGGGTGTTCCATAAATGGTCACTTCTCAGCCAATAAGGCTGACAGCAAAAACCATTCCTGTATTCTCATTTATTCATCCAACATTTATTGAGCCCTTACTGTGGCTAGACATTGTACTGGGTGCATGTCTGCATTCCTAGCCTTGGTCCAGGACTCCATGCAGCAGATACTCACAATCCTGCACTGTAAACACAGCAAGGATGACCATCTCTATTTTATAGAAATAGGAACTGGGAGTCCTAGAGAGCAAAACCCCTCAAATGATGGCAGGTCTCAGCTCTTCCAAGGTTGGGCCTTTTACTCTCTTTCTCCTACCTGCCTCTTTCCCCACCCCAGCCCTACCTGTGCTTGCTCATGACTTTGAGCACTGGGGTTTTTCTGGTTCTCAGGCTGTGGCAGAGACTGGGTAGACCAGTGAAGGAAAAACCTTCTACACTGAGTAAGCACCTCTGAAGAATGAGTATGCTGTTTACTTCATCTTTGTGTTCTCGGCATCTAGCTCTAATTCCTGGCATATAGCAGATGCTCTGAAAAAGTGAATTGATGTGAATGATAAACCTCTAGACTTTGGATGTCTCAGCTTCTAGGACTCTTACTGTATAGTTTAAGTCTTAGCAAGGGTACTACTCCCCTCTACTCATAGCTTCTTTTTTATGCTATTCCTATACAAAATGTGTCAATAAGCAAAAATGGGTCATGTGCAAAAGAGTCAGGTCACTAATTTGGGGGAGGTGGGCCACTGAGCCAAGGTTCAATTCATGTCATAAGGGGATGCCAAATTTAAGCTTGGAACCCAGGGCTTTCCAAAATTATAGAGAAAGCATGGTAGCTGAAGTTAGGTGAGCTCCTTTATTCTGAAAAGGGGACCCTAAAAATGACACAATTTGCAGATTATGTACAAACCCTTGCTCCTTTCAGAGTCTCTGTCTCCCCTAGACCTGGATCAAAGCCCTACCCATGATCTTCCAGCAATGCTGGGAGCCATAGTTCTATCAGTCTCATCACCATGAGCATATTTCAGGGTGGGTCTCCTCTGAAATGGATTCAGTAATGTTTCTCCACATCCATCTCCAGTCCATCCCATAGGCCAAACGCTCTGTAAAAAAAAAAAAAAGGGTGGGGGATGTAAAGGTAGAAAAGACAGAAACTTGCAGATCCTCTCTTCTAGGGACTTATAATCCTGGTGGGGCAGGGAGTGTGAATGGGGAATGGGGAGTGGGGACAGGCCAAGGCAAAAATATAGCATAAAATGTGTATAAGCTACTTTGGAAATGTGCTTAGAGGAATTCAGGAAAGTTTAAGACAGAAGCTGTTGTTTGAATGGGGCCTCCAAGGACAAGTGGATTTTGCCCAAAGGAGAAGGAGTAGAAGTAGAAGAGCTTTCCAAGCCAACGGAACAGTGTGAAACCTAAAAAAAGCATGGTGCATATTTGGAGGGAGAATCCAGTCATCTGCCTGGCATGTGGATGTGGCCATTAGATGTAGAATGAGCCTGGACAGCAGGCTGGAGTCATATCATGGAAGGCACTGAGCGTCATGCTATAGGGCTTAGCCCACCTGTGGGGATAATGGGGTGAGAGGAGACACAGATGATTCTGAAGCAGAGAAGTAACAATTCTATGTTCAGATTCACTTGGTAAAAAAAACAAAAACAAAAAAACACTCTTAGCTCCAGAGCTGATTTTTTTTTTAATAGGGGTTGGGGGCTGGGATTGGGCAGAGCGAGCGAAATTTGCAGAAACCAATCAGGAGACTGTACTGCTCTAGTGATAGTAAAAGTCTGAGTGATAAGATTGGCTGTGGAAAAGACGTGAAGCAATTCAAGAGATTTTGGGCAGGTGAAAAGGACAGGACTGAAGGCAGGACTGAAAGCTTGATCAGACAAGAGATCAAGGATCCAGATGATTCCAGGCCTCTTATATGGGGCCTTAGTGGGTGATGGTGCTACTCGCTGTGGTGGGGAATTTGGGAGGTGAAGACAAATTCAGTTTTGATCAGGTTGGGTTTGAGGCTCCTGTTGAACACCAGGTGTGATGTTTAGGGGCAGGTCTGCAGCATCAAATGAAGGTGGGCTGGAAACATGAATATGAGACTCTGGAGCACATGGGCAATGCTACTGTCCAGGGGGTGGATGTAGGGAAAGGTTGTACAGAAACAAGCAAGGCACACAGGGCCATGAAAGGATGAGAGGAACAGACAACATGCCATCCTTTTGAGGTTCAGTTTCTCCCAGAACCCAGGCTCACAATGATTAGAAAGAGATTCTTCAGTCCTTAAATTGAATAGGTAACCATCAAGATTAGGTTCTCCATCTTTTAGTTAGAACAAGCCATTACTTGCCCCATAATCCAAGAGTTTGCTAGACTATAGTAGCTTTTGTTTTCTAAATCCTTATTTCATTAAATGCACTAAATTTCAGTCTGAGCTTGGAGGCAGAACGATCACAACCTAAAATGAAAGTGCCTAGAAAATCGTAGTCTTCGTGGGAGCCTTTTCTCAGCTGAGCCTTGTACATACAACATTGTCAGAGGCTATTTTGACAAGGTTAGCAGATTTTCCCTGTTTTACCAATTTACATAGTTTTTCCTCCAGCCATCCAAAGTTGTGTTTCAGGATTTTCAGATTTCCTTCTGGCATGTTACACAATAAGAAAAGGCACACGGCATCCAAGGCTCCCCTGCGCGCCTAGGAGAAAATGTTTACGGTTCAATTTAGCCTGAAGCAAATCCGCCATCAGCATTTTTATAAGCCTCAGAGAACGGAGAAGAAACAAAAGCTGTTGAAATGTGAAAATAATTAGAGAAGAAATTTTCCCAGGGAACAAACATGGCCCACACTGTACAGAGGGAAGAACAAACAAACTTGGGGGATATTAAAGGGTAGTAAAGTCCTTGTTTACTGCTGAAGAAAGAAAGAAAGTTGGAGAAAAGCCACTAGGTCTGCACAAGAATAAATCAAGTTCCAGAGGGTGGGGAACGAGGAGTTGGACCATAAATCCAGAGTGAAAAACAAAGCAGCATTCCAGCCGTCCCCAGTGGCGTGTGAACCTGCGCTGTTTGATTTCTGCGGCGCTCTGGCCCTTGCCAGTGTCACCGTCCGCACAAAGTCAAAATGCCCCGTACGCGCCACAGCGCAATCACCCCATCAGAACAGCTATTTGGTTTGGGTTAAGATTTCTGAAATCACGTCTCAGGGTTGTTCAGCTTTCGAAAATACAAGGGAAAAAGAATCAAAACAGCCTAGTTCCCTCTTCTTCTCGAGCTGAACTTTCCACAGCAGTTTCAGCACTGACAGAAACCGCAAGGAGATCGCTGAGGCGCAGCCACAGCCGGCCAAGGGAGGCCGGGCAGGAAATTCCCACAGCGAAGGCCGCTTGGAAAGGGGAGCTCCCTGGGCTTCCTCCCCACGAAAGGCCTTGGGTAAATTTGCCTGTGAAAGGTCATAACAGAAATGTCTCTCCTGGCTAAGGGTTTTTCTCCAGGCTAACACCTCAGGTGGCTGGGAGAGAGAGATTCTGTTTAGTGTTAAACAGAAATAATGAATCTTCTGGAAAGGACATCAGTGTTGTAGCCGCACCAAGGTAGGGTCAGGTCCAAAGCCATTGAAAACCCGGGGCCTTTTAGAAGACGGCAAAGGACAGGCATGAAGTTTCATTTTCACCTCTGCTTAAAAGCAAATAAATAAATAAATAAATAAAGTTCAGGGCTGCAGATCTTTAGACTTTTTTTTTTCTCTAGTTTTTAATGGAAGTTAGAGCGAGAGAATTTAATTCACTGAGTATTGATTTAGTGCCTACTATATGCCAGCTATGCTAAGTCCTTTAAATGCTTCATTTTGTGTAATCCTCTTAACAATTCTGTGAGTGCGCTACCATTATCATTTTCATACAATAGACGGAGAAACAGAGGCTCAGAAAGTTGACACGATCGGCCTAATATACAGCTAATAAATAGTCTCTTGCCAACTTCATTTCTCTCAACCACTAGTCCACACTCTTTCTATATCACAGGCTTCCTGCTACAGAAACTAACTGGTTAAAGGATTAGGAGATGAACATTTTAAAAAGTTAATTTGCTGAATTAAGATCTGAGTAACACCAGGATCATGAGATTGAGAAACCGTTCTTCACTAAAAGGGGGAAGAGAGAAATGAGACAAAATAAAGTCTCAGTGACTGAGAGATTTCAGACAGAGTCGAGAGGTTATCCTGGAGATTATTCTTACACATTATATAGATATTCCTTTTTAGTTTATGGTGTATCGGAGTGGCTGGAGGGATGTATCTGAAACTGTTGAGCTGTGTTCCAGTAGCCTTGATTCTTGAGGACAATTGTATGATAATATAGCTTTGACAATGTGATCTGTGATTGTGAAAACCTTGTGTCTTATGCTCCTTTTATCCAAGTTATGAACAGATGAATAAAAAAATAAGGATAAAAAATAAATAATAAGGAAAGATAAAGGTAAAAATTGGGTAGATTGAAATACTGTTGGTCAATGAGACGGAGGGGTAAGGGGAATGGGATGCACGAGTTCTTTTTTTATTATTATTTCTTTTTCTGGAGTGATGAAAATGTTCTAAAAATGAGCATGGTGAAGAATATACAACTATGTGACGATATTATGAGCCATTGATTGTACACCATGTATGTACTGTATTGTGTGGAGATTTCACAATACAAATATTTTTTTAAAAAAGATCTGGGTAATAATAATGACCAAAAAAAATGGTACTAAAAAGCTACCAATTATTGGGCATTTACTATGTCCAGGCTGAGCACTTGACAGATATTATTTGAGTGCTGACCACTCCACATAAGCACACTTTGAGGAAGGTGGAATGACCATTTTACAGATGAGGTGACTGAGTCAGTGAGAAGAATCTTTCCCAAGGTCACCCAACCAGTAAATGGCAGAACAATCTCAGGGGATGATGTAGATTCCAGCAGCGATTCAAACCTGATTCCTATGTAAAATCTGGACATCTTGCAGAATATTGTCTATGGGTGAAATATCTTCTTTTTTTTAAAATGACTACATATATAATTTTGTGCTAAATCAGATGCCATCTTAACTGATTTCTTATATGGACAAGGACCAAAGGCCTAAGTAAAAGTATAAGGGCAAAAGCATGAGAGCAAAACATAAAATTAATAAAATTGTGCAATACCTTGATGCCTTTCTCTCCTGCAATGTGAGTAAAGGGACTCCTACTCAATTTCATCAATAGGTTACAACAGTCCAGCTCTTATGTTCTATGAGAACATGGTTAGAACTCCATCCACTGCCCAACCATGTTATTTTTGTTATTCTTTCATATTAATATAATAGTAGTTGTTTTTTGCATGTCTACATGTGACAGGTAAGTTATTGTTCTATTTTACATATAAGGAAACTGGCTCACGGACGTCAAATGATTGCCCAAGCTGAGATAGACATGGTGAAATAACCCGGAGAAGAATCAAGCCATTTGATATTTTCTTCAGGGCTAATTGAAGCACCTCACATTAGTTCCACACTTCATCCTTATTTCTTTATTTCTGTTATTTTATTTTATTTATTTTTTTGCCTTGCTTGCTGTATTAGTTTCATATGGCTACTGTAACAAATTACCACAATCTTGGTTGCTTAAAGCAAGACACACTTATTCTCTTACAGTTCTGGGGACCAGAAATCTGAAACAGTATCACTGAGCCAAAATCAAAGGGTTGGCAGGGCCACGGTGCCTCCAGAGGCTGTAGGGAAGAATCTGTTTCCTTGCATTTTCCAGCTTCTAGAGTTGCATTCCTTGTGTTCCTTGGTTTATGACCCCTTCCTCTATCTTCCAAGTCTGTGGCATAGCATCGTCTCTCTTGGATTCTGCTTCCTTCTTCTTCCACATGGCCTTCTGTTTTAGTTTGTTAAAGCTGCCAGAATGCAATATACCAGAAATAGAACGGCTTTTAAAAAGGGAATTTAAGTTTCAAGTTTACAGTTCTAAGGCTATAAAAATGTTCAAACTAAGGCAACCAGAGAAAGATAGCTCGGTTCATGAAAGGCTGATGGGTCTGGAACACCTTTGTCAACTGGGAAGGCACGTGGCCGGCATCTACTAGGGTTTCTGGCTTCTCATTTCAAAGGGCTTCCCTGAGGACATTTTCTTTCTGCATTTCCAAAGATCTCTGGCTGTGTGGGCTCTGTCAGCACTGAAGCTTTTTCGAAAAATGATTCTCTTTTAAAGGGCTCCAGTAAGCAACCCCACCTTGAATGAGTGGTGACCCATCTCCATGGAAACCATCTAATCAAACGTTACCACCCACAATTGGGTGGGTCACGTCTCCATGGAAACAACAAAAAAGATCTCTCACTCAGCAATATTGAATGTGGATTACAGAACATGGCTTTTCTGGGATTCACAACAGTTTCAAACTGACACACCTTCTTTTCTTCTGTAGTAGTCAAACCTCTCTCTCTGCTTCTATCCACGCATCACATTCTGCCTTCCGCCTCAAATCTCCCTCTACCTCTCTCTTATAAGGATGCTTGTGATTGAATTTAGGGTCCACCTGGGCAATGTAGGATAATCTCTCCACCTCAAAATTCTTAACTTAACCACATCTTTTGCCAAATAAGGTAATATTCAAAGCTTTCAGGGATTAGGTCCTCATACCCATGGGGGACATTTTTCAGCCTACCATGTTTACTCCCCCCTCAAAGTTGGACTTTGCATTATTTTTCTAAGAGTGGAAAGTGGGGTTGACTTTGATCATTCATACTCTCTTACCTGGCCTCCTTGGTGATTGTGTACACTTATTTATTCTTTTCTATTTGTCCAACTTTGTGTGCCACTTGCCCCATTAGAGTCTCCAGCTCATGGTGCTCCCTCCCTTACACAGTTGTTCTAGGAAACCTGGACATAAGGCACTGTTTGGTCACAGTAAAGCACAAAGACCTCAGCTCATGAAAAGGAGCAAAGAATTGCCTGGAAGGAACTGATGACCTAATCAAGGCAATGGATCATATACAGATGAAAAGTTACCTAGTAATGCCAAGGATTATCTATTTAAAGCCAAGCCATGATGGGTGTGTTAGTTAGCAAGCTGCTGGAATGTGATATACCAGAACTGGAACAACTTTTAAAAGGGGGGATTTAATAAGTTACAGTTCTAAGGAAGTGAAAGTGTGCCAATTAAGGCACCAACAAGAGTTTATCTTCACTCAAGAAAAGCCGATGGGTCAGGAACACCTCTGTCAGTGGGTAGTCACATGGCTGGCATCTGCTGATCCCTTGCTCCTGGATTCCATTGCTTTCAGCCTCTGTTCCTGTCGAGGTTCATCACTTTACTTCTCCAGGGCTGTTCTTCATCTCTTGGCTTTCCTTGGCTGTCTCCAGGTTCTGGTTTGCTTACCATCTTGTAACAATGTCTACTGGGTTTCAAGCATCTCCAACCATCCGTGTCTCTATTCTCCATGTGTCTGCATCTGTGTCAGCTCTGCTGTGGAGTTTCTGTCAGCTCTGAGGCTTCTGTCATTTCTCACTCTCTCCAAAATGTTTCCTCTTTTACAGGATTCCAGTAAACTAATCAAGACCCACCTGGAAGAGGCAGAGTCACATCTCCTTCTTATCATAGATCACACCCACAACTGGGTGTGTCATATCTCATGGAAGTTTCCAACCTACAGTACTGAATTAAGATTAAAAGAAACAGCTGCCTCCACAAGATTGGATGAGGATTAAAACATGGCTTTTCTGGGGTACATAATACTTTCAAACCAGCACAATAGGCAGCTGGAATTTGGAGGAAAAAAAGGTCTTATGAGTGGGAGTGACCAGGGAAGACTTTCTGAAGGAGATACAGCCTACTCTGAGTTTTGAATATTGGGTAAGATTTGTAAGAAGCAGAATAAGCTGCTATTTTTGAGCATCTTCTATAGGACTTTACACCTGCCAACTCATTTAGTCCTTACCAAAAACCCACGTGGGTATTATAATGCCTGTTTGCAAATGAGGAAACTGAGGCTTGATCAGAGAGATTGTGTTTCTAGCTCATTTGGTAGATGACAGAGCTGAGATCCATTCTTAGGCCACTTGACTCAAGCTTGTGTATTTTCCATACACTGACATCCTTGGCCTGCAACCCTGGTCTCAGTGCTAAGTCATGATTATGATATCCAGTAGACTAAGGGAGGAAGATATCCACATTGCAATAAGCAGAGGAACAGGTAAACCACACAGCGTTAACATCTAGACCAACAGGGGTTGCTCATTGGTGGCTCACAAGCTTTTTCAGACTTGCAGGTACAGTTTTAGAAGGGCCCACCTAAAGATTCAAAAAGAACCTGAGGCCCATCACTGCAATTAAATGTGAAGAGTAATCCTCAGCATGGTGTAGGGGCTAAGTTTTCATTCCTGCCTGGCAAAAATCAGCTGGCACTAAATAAGAAAGGAGCTTGTCACTGGCTTTACATCAATTCTATAGGCATGCGAGTTTGAGACCCATGGTAAAACAATATCTTTCAACATTTGTGCACCCATTTTGAGTAACAAAATCAGATATCCTCTACCTTTAATGTTAATTAAAATTTTTAAATAACATCATTATATCGAATGAAAGCAAATGAAGGCCCAATTGTTTTCAAATCACAACTCCCCCAGAGGACTTTTCACATATTGCTTCCTCAGCACCACATGAATTTGATATTAATATAGCAACTGTTGTCTGATGCATACTTCTTTTCTTTTGGCATGGGCAGGCTCCAGGTATCAAACCGAGTCTCCAGCACAGCAGACAATAATTCTGCCACTGAGCCACATTGCCTGCCCTGCATACTTTTTTGTTTTGCACGTGCAGGCACCAGGAAACAAACCCGGGTCTCCAGCATGGCAGACAAGAACTCTACCTGCTGAGCCATCATAGCCCACCCTGCATACTTTTTTTTTGAAAAGCAGTTTTATTGAGATATATTCACATTCCATACAATCCATCCAAAATGTATAATCAGTGGTTTTTAGTATAATCACAGAGTTGTGCATTCATCACCACAATTAATTTAAGAACATTTTCATTACTCCTAAAAGATCTCATACCCCTTAGAAGTCACCTCTCAATCTCTCTATCCTTCCCCAGCCCTACGTAACCACTAATCTGTATCTATTAATTTATTTATATTTACATTTTTTAATAAATGGAATCATATAAAATGTAGTACATTGTGTCTGGTTTCTTTCACTTAGTATAATGTGTTTTTAAAATTATTGCTTTTTTTAATTAGAGAAATTGTAGGTTTACAGAAAAGCCATGTAAAAAATATAATGTTCCCATATACCCTCCTACTGTTGGCACTCTGCATTGGTGTGTTACTGTTGTTACAACTGATGGAAAAATATTAAAATATTACTGTCCATATTTTATATTAGGTATTTTTTTCCATACACCACCCTGGTAACACCTTGTAATAGTGTCATGCATTTGTTATAATTCATGAAATAACATTCTTCTATTTGTGTTATTAACCCTAGTCTGTTGTTCACAGTAGGGTCCACGGTGTTATAGAGTCCCATGTTTTTTTCATTAACTTTCCTTCTAGTAACATACATAACCTCAAATCCCCCCTTCAACCCCATTCACAAACATGATTCAGTACTATTAATTACAGTCACAATTATATCTTACCATCACCGCTATCCATTTCCAAACATTTACAATCATCCTACATAGAAATTCTGCACATATTAAGCATCTCGACACCCAATCCTGGTAAACTATGTTCTAGATTATAACATTATGAGTTTGCTTATTATAATTGGTTCCTATTAGGGAGGTCATACAATATTTGTGCTTTTGTGTCTGGCTTATTTCATTTAACACAGTGTCCTCAAGATTCATCCATGTTCTTGTAGGCATAAGGACTTCATTCCTTCTTACCACTGAATAATATTCCATTGTATGTATATACCACATTTTGTTTATCCATTTATCACTTGATGGACACTGGGGTTGCTTCCATCTTTTGGCAATTGTGAATAATATTGCTGTGAACATTGGTGTGCAAATATCTGTTTAATCATGCCTTCAGTTCTTCTGGGTATACATCTACTAGAGGGATTACCAGATCATATGGCAATTCTATACTCAGCTTCCTCAGGAACTGCCAAATGAACCACAGCAGCTGCACCATTTTACATTCTCACCAACAGTGAATGAGTATTTCCATTTGTCCATCCTCTCTAGTACTTGCAATTTCAGTTTTTTTGTTTTTTTTTTTTGATAGTGGCCATTCTAGTGGGTTTGAAATGGTATTTCATTTTGGATTTAATTTGTATTTCCCTAATGGCCAATGATGTTGACCATCTTTAAATGTGCTTTTTAGCCATTTGTATTTCCTCTTTGGTGAAATACCTATTCAAGTCTTTTGCCCATTTTTAAAAATTAGATTGTTTGTCTTTTTATTGATGAGTTATAGGATTCCTTCATATATTCTGGATATTGACCCCCTACCAGATGTGATTGCCAAATATTTTCTCCCATTCAGTAGGTTACCATTTAACTTTCTTAACAAAGTCCCTTGAAACATAAAACTTTTAAATTTTGATGAAGTCCCATTTATATACTTTTTCTTTCATTGCTTGTGTTTTGGGTGTCAAGTATAAGAAACCATTGCCCACTACAAGATCTTAATGATGCATCCCTACATTTTCTTCTATGAGTTTTATAGTCCTGCTTCTTATATTTAGGTGTTTGATCCATTTTGAGTCACCTTCTATATATGGCATGGGTTAGGGATCCTTTTTCATTCTTTTACATATGGGAATCCATTTCTCCTAGCACCATTTGTTGAAGAGACTGTTCATTCCCATTTGAGTGTACTTTGCAGCCTTGTCAAATATAGGTTGGCCATACATGTCAGGACCTATTTCTGAACTCTCAATCCCATTCTATTTGTCAATATGTCTGCCTTTATGCCAGTACCATGCTGTTTTGACCACTGTAGCTTTGTAATATGCTTTTAAGTCAGGGAGTATGAGTCCTCCAACTTCATTCTTCTTTTAAAAAATGTTTTTGGCTATTTGGAGCCCCTTATCCTTCCAAATAAATTTGGCTCTTCCATTTCTGCAAAGTAGGCAGTTGGAATTTTGATTGGGATTGTGTTGAATCTGTAAATCAATTTGGGTGGAAATGACATCTTAATGATATTTAGTCTTCCAATTCATGAACACAGAATGTCCTTCCATTTATTTAGGTCTTCCTTGATTTCCTTTAGCAACGTTTTGTAGATTTCTGTGTACCAGTCCTTTACATCCTTGGTTAAATTTATTCCTAGATATTTTGGGGGTTTTGTTGCTATTGTAAATGGAATTTTTTTTCTCTATTTCTGCCTCAACTTGAACATTGCTAGTGCATAGAAACCCTACTGATTTTTATATACTGATTTTGAACACTGCCACTTTGCTAAACTTGATTATTAGCTCTAGTAGTTTTGTTGTAGATTTTTTGGGACTTTCTATATATAGGATCACATCATCTACAAATAGTAAAAGTTTTACTTCTTCTTTTACAATTTGGATGTCTTTTATTTCCTTTTTTTTGCCTAAGTGCTCAAGCTAGAACTTTTAGCACAATGTTGAATAATGGTGGTGACAGTGGGCATCCTTGTCTTGTTCCAGATCTTAAAGGGAGAGCTTTCAGTCTTTCTCCATTGAGTATGATATAAGCTGTGAATTTTTCATATATGCCCTTTATCATGGTGAGGAAATTTCTTTCTATTCCTATCTTTCAGACTGTTTTTATCAAGAAAGTATACTGGATTTTCTCAAATGCCTTTTCTGTGTCAATCATGATATCAGGTGGTTTTCTCCTGTGTTTTGTCAATGTGGTATATTACATTAATTAATTTTCTTGTATTGAATCACCCTTGCATACCTGGACTAAAACCCACTTGATCATGGTGTGTAGTTCTTTCAGTGTGCTGTCGGATCGATTTGCAAGCATTTTGTTGAAGAGTTTTGCATCTTTATTCATAAGGGAAATTGGTCTGTAGTTTTCTTTTCTCATAGTCTTTTTATCAGTTTCACTTGCTTGCCTACTGTTTCATTGTTGATTGGTTTTGTGTTAAGACTCTTCTTTGACACTTGGTTCAACTTATTCTAAACTTTCAGAATTACCTGTGTTTAACTGATCAGATGTTTTCTCAACTCTTCCTCACCTGATTCTTGCCATGGATATGTGGTACAATTTTCAAGATTGTACTATTTGTGCAATTTTTCACTCCCATGAGAAAGCTTCTTTCCTCTGTTCCTTCTCCCAGAATATTTATCTGTTCTCTTTGTTTTTATTTTGCTTCTAAAGTTTTTTGTTATTATTGTTTGTTTGTTTGCTTGCACTCCTTTCATTGCTTCTAGCTGTTTTTGCTTGGAGGGAAAATTCTGGGAGAAGGTTCACCCCAAGTTAGTATTTCACGCCAAAACAGGGGCAGAGACCCAGGAAAGGGGTAGAGGCCAGTTCCAAAGGTCCCTGGAAAGAAGGTCAGATTTATGTCAAAAGCCTTTTTGACGACTCCCCAAAGCTGAATTTTCCTGGCCTACCAAGCAGATGGTGAACTTCAGCAAACTGTTCCCCATAGTCCTAAGGAGGCTGTGCATCCTTAAACGTCCAACCCCTCCACCCTTGTCGGGGGCAGGGTTGAAACAATGGACAATGGCCATGGCCATCCTTGTTTGGATGGGCTGAAACAGTAGCTCAGAACCAGGACCCAGCAATATTAATTCACTGATCAAAAGTTGTGATCAGTGCTCACACCACCCACCCCACCCCCAGCTCCTGTCTTGGGGGAGGAGGACTTCCACATGCCTCTTTGTCCTCAGCAGCCAGTTGGGTACTGGGCCTGGAGGTAGCCTACCTTGAGAATAGGGGATGGACTCCAGCAGCCACCATGGAGTGGCTTTTTTACTGTAGTTTCTCCTGTTCTTCCCTGGATACTGTACAGTCCTCCCCTGGCCTATGGAACCCCAGAACAGTTGTTTCAGACAGTTCCTGCCTGTCCACTAACTATTTTGGAAGAAGAGTGAGTCCTGGAGCACCCTACTCTGCCATCTTCCTCATAAGTCTCAAGCAAGTTTATTTCAAGAGTTTTTCTAGTTATTATTAATTGGCCCTTATCTCCTGGATGAATAACACACCAAAATGCTGAGTTCCAGGCCATAAGAGTTCTGAAGCAATTGTGTATCGTTTAGGAATTGTGAAGTCTTTTTCTCATAGTTCACTCTTCCATGCATTCCCTCTTCTTTTCTCATGCTGCTTTTACAGAAGAACAACTACCAAGAAAGAGATGCACATTTCTTTAGGCAGAAAACATTTTCTTTCATATTCCTTGGTTCTTAGTATACTAAAAAAAATCCTATGAGTGAAATATTACTATTCCTGCGTGGAGATGATATAACCCATTAAATGGCAGTGCACTCTATGGGAAAGGCACTGGTGTTTGGCTTCAGGCCCTTGTAAGGTCACAGTCCAGTGCTTCTCTCTCCTGGACCTTAATCTCAAGACCAGGAGAAGGTTGTCAGACTAGTTGACTTCTATGGACCCATCTACTCTGAAATTCTGTGAAAGAAGAACATAATTTTACAATGCTAAACATATGCCATATTCTTTGCAATGGTTTAAAGCTCCCCAAATTTAAAATAACTGTCAACCTTGGTGGGAAAGTTTGGGGTTTTAACACCCACTTTTCTCTTCAGCACCAGTCATATCCCATCTCTCTGTAGGCAAAGAAGGCCCGGCTAGGTCTCCTCACAAGCAACAGAGGTTTAGAAGGAATGAAACCTTCACTATGTAAATATATGTCTGTCTTCTGAGGACAGCAAGGCTCCTAAAGGTTAAAGATCTTGCCTGAGGACACATAAACCAGAGTCAAGGGTACCAAGAACATAGGACAGCAAGATTCTATGGAGAGCTGTTCAAGGAAGAGCATTTTCTCTAGCTCTGATTCCTCTTGAAGTTGAATTTGTAATAAATTCAGATCTGTTCTTAGGGCTGGGGACTTTTATATTAGATTCAAGTACCATTCTTGAGCTTTTGGGGGTCTGAGGTCTTGCTTTTTTTTTAATAAAAAAAAATACTTTATTGTTAAAAAACACTAACCAATGTCTGAGCCTTTAGTGAGTTGTAATCTTTTTGCTGGTGAAGGTTTTTTGCCTCTATGTTCATGGCCTCTGACTGATCAGCGTGGTGGTTGCTGACAGTTGGCATGGCTGTGGCAATTTCTTAAAATATGACAGCAATGAAGTTTGTCACATCGATTGACTCTTTCTCTCACAAAAGATTTCTCTGTAGCCTGCAATGCTGTTTGACAGCATTTTACCCACAGTAGAACTTCTTCCAAAATTGGAGTCAGTTGTCTCAAATCCTGCCACTGCTTTATCAACTAAGTTTATAGAATGTTATAAATCCTTTGTTGCAATTTCAACAATGTCCACAGCCTCTTCACCAGGAACAAATCTCTTTTCAGGAAACTACTTTCTTTGCTTATCCAGAAGTACAACTCCTCATCCATTAAAGTTTTATCATGAGATTGCAGCAATTCAATCCCATTTCCAGGCTCACTTCTAATGCCAGTTCTCTTGCTATTTCTACCACACCTGCAGTTAATTCCTCTACTGAAGTCTCGAACCCCTTAAAGTAAGTCATCCGTTAGAGTTGGTATCAACTTTTTCCACACTCCTGTTCATGTTGATATTTGGACTTCCTCCCATGAATCACAAATATTCTTAAGGGCATCTAGAATGGTGAAACCTTTGAGATCTTGCTTTTAAAGTGTACATCAGGTCTGCAGGGCATCAAAAATTGTGGCTGTGGCTATACCTGAGCTGTGGTTGGGGCTGTGTCTCTCAGGAGGTTGTCTGTCCTGCTGACTGGCTGGCACCTTTTGTGAGAAACAACTCTGTGCCTGTGGGAAGAGCACTACCTGGGTGGGCATCCTGAGTCCTGTGATCTAATTCAAGTCAATCCCCAATATGCTCACTGGCCTGTAGCATCTCCCTGCCTCTCTTTACTTTGGTTTTCTCAACCAGAAAACATGGGAAGAAACTGGTTCTAAAGCACGAGACCACTGACTTTTCAATGAGCCTGGAATCATAACTCAATTTAGTTCCTTACTAGATGTGTGATCAGGACATGGTATTTAATCTTCTGAGCTTCAATTTCCCCATCTTTCAGATGAAGAAAATGATAATGTCCTAAAGGATTATTGTTAAGATGAAATAAAATCATGAGAGCAAGGAGCCTGGCACAGGACAAAGAGCAGCCATTGTTGTTAGAAGTTGAAAGGGCTTTGTTAAATGGAAAGAGTTACTGAAATTTTAGGTGGGGACACTACCATTTCTGTGTTATTATTACTGTCCTTTGCAGATGGGCCTGTACAAGAGAAGTAGGAGAAGGCATGAGTCATGTGAGAGCCTCTCTGAGAACTTCCAATCCAAGGAGCTCATTTTCATCCAGTTGAAGGATTCATCCCACTGCCTTCTCCAGTCCCAAAGACACTGAAAAAAAAAATAATAATAAAAATAAAACGCAAACCACAGCATTTTTAAACCTTTCATTGGTTTCTCCTTTTCTTCTCCCACATATGGTTTTTGGGAAGGGCTGTTTCAGCCATAGCACTGCCAAGAAAACAGGGTGTTTTCCCTTGACCACTGGTCACGAATGTGTGCTTTTTCCTAAGCTTTGGTACAGCAGCCCACAAGTGATTTAAAAAAAATAATAAAATTCTTCTCTATAAATAAACACTTACGCTTTCGGCTGTGGGTCTTGGAGAGATGAGTTTCCTCCTCGTTTGAACTCATTAAGGGCTAAGTTCCTCTCCACAGAGGAACTTCACATTATGAAGCCAGCGTCTGCCCTGCAAGGGATAGTCTGGGGAATCACCCACCGTCGTGTTTTCCACTAGCAGAGGAATGTCAACATTCCAGAAGTTTTACTGTAAGATCCACATACCTTCCATGGAATTTTACTGTTTAGAGATTTTACTGTTACCATCCTTACCACACCTTTCCAGAATGTGACAAATTATTCATTTATCAGGATTTACTCAGTGGCACAGAACAATGGAAAGAGAGTGAATTTTGGAGTCCAGAGATCTGGGTTTGAATTCTGACTTTGCTCTTGATTAACTCTGTAATTTTGGGTCAGAGGTTACATGATCTTGGACAAGTTCCTTACATCTATGTGATTTGGTTCGCTTATCTTGAAAATGGATATAAATGGTAACTAACTCATGGGGCTTGGAGGAGAATTAAATGAAAAAAAAGTGCACTTGAAGCCCTAATTGACATTCAATAAATGTTCATTGTTATCCGTCAGGTTCTCAGCATGACTAATTATCAGCTAGAAAAGAAGCTCACTCTGCAGCAAGTTTAATGAAGAAACAACTTACAGGAATGAGGACAGGGCTCAGGGAACCAGTTAGGGATGTTGAGACACCAGAGACCTGCAACAGTGGAGAAACATTATCACCTCTAGACTTGAAGGAACAGGAGGAGGGCAAGGTGTTGCTAGAGCCCATTAAGAGGTAGAGATCGGAAGAGGGGCCTCTGGCAGGAGCTTGAGTTGTAGAGGATGTAACCACTACATAAAGAGCAAGCAGGTGTGGAGGGAGATATCCCATCCTCTGATCTCCTGTCAGTGTCTGCCCTGGCCAAATCCAACTGGAAGACAGAGGGCAAGAGAGCCCACCTGTTGCTATCATAAGGTCAGCCACTCCAGGCACAAAGCAAACCAAAGAATGGATCAGGTGGGAATGGGGTACGAATGGAGAATAACCAGGTCAGTCAGAGAAAATTCTTTGTGATTTACTTATGGATGAGTATTAGCCCACACAAACAGCAGACAAAACTCCTGCAAAAATCAATTACTGGTGAATGCTACAAGAATATTGCTTCAGTCCTAAAAAGCCTGCATTTGTTCCCCAGTACCTAAAGAAATGAACCCAATCTCTACCAGCCCACCTCTACTCCCATCTTCTCCTGCCTCTCCTCTACTTGCAGTTTCTGGAAAGCCTATGTTCTATCACACTTCTCTGCCTTGCACTTGTAGTTCCTTTTGCCTAGGAAGTTCTCTCCAATCCTCCACCTCCTTCTTTATCTGCTTGGCCAACTCCTTGCCATCCTCTAACACTAAGGCCAGACATTACCTCTTCTAGGATTGCACCTAACCCATACTCCTTCATATTCTCACACAGAGGCAGAATAGTGTGTCCCTTATGAGTGAGGCTCTAGAATCAGACTGCTAGGTTTGTTATTCTTGGCTGCACCATTTCCTAGCTGCATGTACCCATGCCACGTACCCTTTCTGTGCTGCAGTGTCATCATCTGTAAAATGAGGTGATGATACTATCCAACTCATAGGGTTTTCTTAAGGATGAAATGAGTCAATATATGCAAATAACTTAGAATGATACCTAGCTTTTAGTAAGCACCCAATAAATAGTAGTTAATTTATTTTTATATTTTATTATCTATATATCATAGTACAAAACACAATAAGTCAACATTTGTTGATTCTCCCATTGGTTCTTTGAGCAGCTCAAGTGTACTTTCTGTGTATTCCTATATCTAACATAGTGCTTAGCACAGAATAGATGCTCAATAAATGATCAATGAGTGAATGAATGAGTGAGTGAATAAATGAGTTGTATGAGTACTCGGAATGAGTTTTTTGAATCTGACTTAGACTTTCATGTCCTCTTCTCAAGGATAAGAAGTCTTCTCAAGGATAAGAAGTCTTGTCAAAGTCTTGACTAAGGAGTTAAGTGTAGAAAATTTAAGACCCCCTCAGAGCAGCGCTGGGCCAACCAGCAGCGTGACTCCTTTGGAAGTCTAGTTTGGGTGGGTCCCGCAGTCAGTTTTTAATTGTGTGGTAAAAGAGACTGCTCCTCCACCCTTCATACTTCCTCCTCTTGAATTAGAAAAGAAGACTAACGATTTGCATTTGTGTCAGAGCACCAGCTGTCTCTGGGGAAGACATATACTTCCCCCTGTCCAGGCCAAATCACCATCAGGATGTTCAAGGGTGGAGGGGTGGTAAAGAATTCTGTCGTTCCTGGGATATAACTGCACATTCCTCTGGTGAACTCAGTGCAATGAGCAGGTATGTGCTTGGATAGAGGGTGAACACAGAAGTTCTGCAACAGGCCCAGGATAGCATGGACAAACTCCAAGTCTTCTAGGACTCCTCTTCCCTTCGATTAATTCATTTACTCTCTCATTTGTTCCCTCATATTGCTTCCCATCATATTCAGGTAACATAACATAAAATGCAGCCCTACAAGCCCTGCATGATCTGCTTCCTTTTTCCTGATTACCCCATAGACCTCACTGCCATCTCTCTCCCCCTCACTCACCCTACTGTAGGCAAACAGGCCTCTTAGCTCTTTCTTGGAGGAGCAGAGCAATTTGCTATTTCGTTGCTTTAACACTTTTGCCTCAGGCATCCTCATGGCGCTATCCTTCTCTTCATTCATTTTTGGCTTTTTCATTTAACAGACAGTTTTTAGCACCTACTATGATCCAGGACTAAACTGGATGATTGCCAAAGCTTACAAATAAAATCCAGTTCCTGCCCTCCAGAAGCTCCAGCAAGGAATAAGGTAGCAAAATAAACCTGAATAGAGCCATACATGGCACTAAATCCCTCTAGATATGATCTCATTTAATTCCCACAATCTTTCTGAGGTAAGTATAATTATCCCCTTTGAGTGAAGAAACTTAAGATTCACAGAAGTTATGACTTGCCTCTTGATTACAAAGCTAATGACAGGACTGAGAATTCAGGTTTCTTTTTTTTTACTCAAAAGCTTATGCACTTTTCTCTGTAATATTTGAGCTCAGATATATATATATTTTTAATTAATCTGAGCAGAAAAATAAAAAAGCATCAGTGTTGTCAACTTTTTTTTCTTGGAATAAGAACATTGAAAAACAATGATTTTACCATCCATGGCATTATCCTTGCATAAAAGAAATGTTAACCATGCACTGTTTGAAAACATACACACACACACACACACACCGCACACAGACATAGGCACAGACACACACATGCAATAAAGGTGAGTTTATTCAAATGAAAACTTAACTTTAATGAAAACCTCACCATGCTGTCTGTATTTTTCTGATTTCCCCATCCTACTAGTGAAGATTGCAACTCAAATTATTATCAATCAAATACATATCTTTGAGTTTTATCCATATACAAATATGTAAATTCTGATTTTTGTAGATGCCCTTATCAGGTTAAGGAAGTTCCCTTTTATTTTTAGTTTGCTCAGCATCAATCATGAATAGATGTTGCATTTTTTTCAAATGCTTTTTCTGCATCTATTATCATGTAGTTTATTTTTAGTCTGTTGATATGGTAGACTACATTTTTTAATTTTTAAATCATGAACCACCCTTTCATTCCTCAGATTAATTCCACTTTGTTGTAAATTATTATCATTTTTTTACATACCGCTGAATTTGATTTGCTGATGTTCTGTTTAACTTTCTTTTATTTTCTCGTACTTTGTCTTGTCCTTGTATAGGGTAATGCTGACCACATAAAATGAGTTGAGACCTATTCCCTCTTTCTCTATTTTCTGAAAGAATGTGTGTGGAATTAATATTATTTCTTCCTTTAATGTTTATTTCACTAGTAAAACCATCTGGGCCAAAGCTTTTTTTGTTGAATGGTTTTGAACTATAAACTCAATTTCTTTACTAAGATGTAGGACTACTTAGATTATCTTGAGTTTGGGTAGGTCATCTCTTTCAAGGAATTGTCCATTTCTTCTAAGTTGTGGTCCACAATGCACCTACATTGTTGTTTATAAAGTTGCCCATAGTATTCTTTTATTATCTTTTTAAGGTCCATGAGGTCTGTAGTGACATAGTTTCTTTTGTTCTGATATTGGTAATTTGTTTCTTTTCCCTTACTCTTTCTTCTTTCCTGAAGTTCCATGGTTCTCATTGTTATCATTTCTTTTCCACACAAAGAATTTCCTTTAGCATTTACTTTAGAGAAGGTCCATTGGAACAAATTTTGTTAGTTTTCCTTCTTTTGAAGATGTCTTAATTTTGCTTTTGTTCCTGAAGGATCTTTCCACTGGATATAGAAATCTGGTTGACAGTTATTTTCCTTAAGTCCTTTAAAAATATTGTTGTTCTGTCTTGTCATCTCCATGGAATCTGATGAAAGCTGTGACGCCTTTAGAATTACTGTTCCTCAGTCTTTTCTGTTTGCTTTCTACATTTTTTTTTCTTTTGTATTTGGTTTGTTCATGATGTGTCTGGCTGTGTTTTCTTTGAAGTTATCTTCCTGGGGTTCACCAGCTTTTTGAATATGTAAATTTATGTCTTTCATCAAATTTGGGAAGTTTTCAGCCATTATTTCTTCAACTATTTCTCCACTGCCAGTCTCTTTTTCCTCTCCTTCTGGGACTTTAAAGATATAAATGTTAAATATTTTGATATTGCTCTGCTGGTCCCTGAAACTCTGTTCATTTTGTTGCAATCATTTTTCTCTGTGTTTTTTTTGGATTCAATCACTTCTACTGCTCTCTCTCAGTGGTTGGATGACTGTGGCCCACAAGCCAAATCCAGGCTGCCTGTTTTAGCAAGTAAAGTTTTATTGGACAATTAATTTGGCTATATTCCTGCTACAATTGCAGCCCTGAGTAATTATAACAAAGAGTATATGACCCACAAGGTTTAAAAATAAACAATTTGTTAATACTGCTGGAAATGTAATATACCAGAAATGGGTTGGCTTATATAAGGAAAATTTATTAAGTTACCAGTTTACAGTTTTGAAGCCATAAAATGTCCAACTAAAGCATCCAGAGAAAGACACCTTGACTCAAGAAAGGCTGATAGCATCTGGAATACCTCTGTCAGCTGGGAAGGCATGTGGCTAGAGTCTGCTGTTCTTTTGGCTTCTGGTTTCAAACAGCTTCCCCAGGGATGTTTTCTTTCTGCATCTCCAAATGTCTCTGTCTGTGTTGACTCTGAAGCTTTTTCCAAAATGGTTCCCTCTGAAAGGACTCCAGTCACTGGATGAAACCTTGATTGGCTGGAAATGTATCTCCATGCAAACCACCTAATCAGAAGGTCCCATCCACAATTGGTTGGGTTACATCTCCATGGAAACAACTTAATAAAAAAGATCCCACCTTACAATATTCAATCAGGATTAAAGAATATTGCTTTTCTGGGATACACAACCATTTCAAACCAGCCCCTTCAGAACAGCTAGCTCTTGCTCTAGCTTCAAGTTCAATGCCTCTATCTCCAGTGTGACTACTGATCTCCTCCAGTGAACTTTTAATTTATTCTATTTCTCACTTGAAAAATTTTCATTTCTTTCTCTCTTTTAAAATAGTTTCTATTTCTTCATTGAAAATTCCTACTTTTCCATTTGTTTCAAGAATATTTGCTCTAGTTTATGGAGCATAGCTGCTCTTAATTCTTTCTGTGATTATTACACTATTTGGATTAGCTTGGTATTTGTGTCTGTTGATGGGTTTTTCTTTTTTCCTTTGAGTATTGTTGAAATTTTTCTTGTTCTTTGATTATTAAATAATTATGAATTGTATTTTGGGCATATTGAATATTATGTTATGAGGCTCTGGGTCCTATTAAGATTCCTTGAGGAATGTTATTTTTTTTTAAGTAAGCAATCAACCTAGGTAGACTATAAGTACAATTTACTTTCAGTAGACTGTGGTTCTAATGCAGTTTGGTTTTCAAAGCCTTTGCAGTGCTGTTAGGGTCTGTGTTATGTGTGCACCACCCAGGGGCCAGTCTGTAGTTCAGTCTCAAAGTCTTTGTTATGTTTCTGTGGGTTGGTTCCTTGTATGTGCAGCCTAGGATTTCAAGCACAGATTAAGGGATCCCTTTCTCAAACTCTCCTCCATGATTTCCTTCACTCTGCAGTATTCAGGATTCCATTGTCCTGGTGTGCTGGATAGGAAGCCAGAGCTTTAGCTTCCCCATATCGTTTCATATTTTTCACAACTGCATACAACTGAGAACGAATGGGTAAGAGAAAAAAGGGAGAGAAAAATAATGGGGAGCCCCCATACGCACACATGCACACACTGTCTTTAGATCACAAGATTTCCTTTAGCCAGTTCTTCTCTGAGAGTTTTAGGTGCCTAAGCATGTGCTGTCACTGCCACTGCAGAAATGTAGTACATGACTAAGACTTGCCTTGGGGCCAAGTTGACAAAGTAAAAGGAGTAAAATAAAATGAGAATTCCAACTCTCACTCACTGTCCTGCAGTGCCCATCTTTGCCAGTTCTCTAGCAAGAAAGAGAGGGTTTATCGTGGAGCTTTTTCTGTCCATGCTCACTGCACAGTCCCAGGATTCTGGCCACCCTAAAGCCTAAGTCAAGAGATAAGGAGGAAAAAATACCCAGGAAACTTAAGCCCATATCAGTTATTCTTTTGAATTTTAATTTCCCTCCCCAATGCACTTTCTATTATTTACTTTTTAGAGTCATCAGATGGTTGCTTTATGTAATCTCTCCAGGGTTTTACTTGTAATGAGTGAAAGAGATAGGGTGGAGTGTGCTTACTCCATCTTAGCCAAAACCAAAATTACCCAGTTCATATTTTTAATTTTCATTACGGTATTCATCCATTAGATGAGTATCCTACAATTTCTATATTCTTTCTCAATTGACCACATTTATGATTTATTTTCAAATTCTCTGTGAATATGTGTGAAGTTTCTCCAGGATATACATTTAGTTGTGAAATTGCTGAGATGTAAGGGTATCTTCATATTTACTAGATATTGCCAAAATGCTCTCCAAAGTTGTAATAACAATTTAGACTTGTGCCAGCATCGCATGAATTTTCTCATTGATTCATATGCTCATAAACTTTTGGTATTGTCAGATTTAAAAGTTTCTGCCAACTTCTATACTATGAAATGGTATTTCAGCCTTAATCTATTTTCCTGATTACTAATAAGATTGAACTTATTTTCAAAAGTTTATTGCCCATTCCTATTTTCTTTTCTGTGATTTATTTGTTCATGTAGGCCATCTGTTTTTCCAATGAGTTTTTGAAAATCTTTTTATAGTTGATTTTATTTAATTCTTATATATAGTCTGTTTCTTTTAACAAATGCAGCAAACACTTTACCCCATCTGAGGCTTATTTTTCTCACATTATTTATAATGACATTTGGTATATGGCAGTTTTACTGCTAAGGTCAATTTATAGTCTTTTCCTTTATGTTTTGTACTTCTGTGTCTTATTTACAAAGTCTTTCTGTACCCCAATGTACAGAAAACTTCTGAAAGTTTTAAAATTCAGCTTTTACTATTTAGGTCTTTACTTCATCAGTAGGTAATTTTTGTGTTTGGTTTTAAATGAAGATTTGATTTTTTTCCCACAAAAATAACCAATTTTCCCAGCACCATCTTTCCCCCAGAGATTTGTAATTCTTTTTCCAACAATTTAGAATGTCACCTCTGTCATATTTTAAGTTTGCATATAGGAATGGGCCTTTTCTAGGCTCTCTAATCTGTAATAATAATTTATTAGTCTATTTGCATATATATCCCTGCACCAATATCAATTATCTAAATTATTATTATCTAAAATAAATCTCATCTGATAGGAAAAATACTCCCATATTATCCTTCATTTTATTACTTCTTGGGTCTTTGCTTTTCAATATGAATTTTAGAACCCCCCACTAAAGTTCACACAAATATTTTAAGTATTTTGATTGGAATTTCTAGATTATTTTAGGGAACTGATTTTGTATTCGTTTTCTATTGTTGCCATAACAACTTACTACAAACTTAATGACTTAAACAACATACATATATTACCTTACCTTTCTGGAGGCCACAAATCTGACATGTCTCAAATCAAGGTGTTTGCAGGGCTGCATTCCTTTGCAGAGGCTCTAAGGGAGAATCTGTTTTCTTGTATTTTTCAACTTCCACAGGTTGCACATAATCCTTGTCTCATGGCCCCTTCCTCTATTTTCAAAGCCAGCAACAGTGGGTTGAGTTTTTTTCATATTCCATCACTCTGACCTCCTTTTCTGCCTCTCTCTTCCACTTTTTTTTTCCTGTTCCATTTTTAAGGAACTTTGTGATAACACTGGAAAATCCAAAATAATCTTCCTATCTCAAAATCCTTAATTTAATCACATCTGCAAAATTCCTTTCATAGCATAGTCACAAGTACCAGGGTTACTCTTTGTAAACCCTTTGGGGACAAAGGGCATCATTCTGCCTACCACAAATATCCTTACAATAACGAATCATTCCATCCATGAACATGGTATTTCTCTTTTTGAGGGTTTCTTTCATGTTTTTCAATAAAATCTTGTAAATTTCACTCTAAATATTTTGTATATCCTTTTTCTTTCTTTTTTGGTGTGGGCAGGCTTTGGGAATCGAACCCAGGTCTCCGGCATGGCAGGAGAAAATTCTGCCACTGAGTCACCATTGCCCACCCAAAGATCTTGTTTACCTTTTGATAACTTTATTCCTAGGAACTTTATAATTAGGTTGTTGAGTGGATTTTATATTTTATTTTTGCATTTTCTAATTATTTGTTGCTAATGTATAGGAGCACAATTGATTTTTAGATCATTTTATTTCTAATGTTATTTCTAGATTCTTTAAGGTTTTTCTATCAATCACATTGTCTAAAAATGTTTATTTATTTCCAATTTTTATAATGTTATTTATTTTTCTTATTTAAATCTGCTGGCTAGACCTCCATTAGAATTTTTAATTGAAAAGTTCTTCCTACACCTTTTTGTCTTTTTCCTTATTTTAAAGAAAATGCTTCTAATGTTTCACTAATAAGGTTGATGCCTTAAATAGATTTGGGGAGAATAATTTTTGTCAGGTTAAAGAAATCCCCATTTATTCCCAAATTACCAGGTTTCTTTTACTATTTGATTTTATTAAATGTTTTATTTGTTTGTTTGTTTGCACCTATTGAGATGATCATATGGGCCTCTTCCCATCCATTTTTTTAAACAGTGCATTAATGTGATGGATTATCTTTATAGATTTTCTAATTTTAAACCTACTTTGCAATCCTGGAATAAACATAACTCATTGAATCAATTTTTATACTGTTTTGATTAGGTTTTTGCCTTTCCCACTCAAATGTAAGCTCTGTGAGCATGAGAATTTTGTTTATCTTATTCACTTAGGCATTTCTGGCACCCAGAAACATACCTGGCACAGGATAGATGCTCAATACATTGTTTTAATGTTTGAGAATATCTTTACGTGGGCAAAGTAGATAACACCTTCCCTACTTTTTTTCCCTACCCACTTCCACTTCTCCTCTGCCTAAACCTATTTATCTTCCTATTTACCACATCTTCATTAAATGGAATCATTTCCCAACCAGCTATAAGCCATAAGAGGGGCTCCTTCTAGATGCTTCCTTCTATTTTGTCCTCTACAATAAAGCTAGTTTCCAAGTCCAGTTGGACATATTCTTGGTCTTGGTGAATTTCCTAGTGGGTGTGGACGCATTATAAATAAAATCTCTCGATGAGGAATCAAGTTGGGCTTTAATCAGAATTATGGGAGAACTTTATAAGCAGAATGATTCAGAAATATACAGAGATGGCCATGTGGAGGAAGAGAAGCGAGAAGTCAATAGAAGAGAAAAGAGAAGACATAACCTCGTGTTTTGTCATGTGACAAAAAAGCCAAGGGCTAAGGACCGAGGATTGCTAGTAGCCAGACCTAGAATACCACACCTCGATTTTGGACTTCTCCTAAACTTAAAACCAGGAGCCAACAAATCCCCATTGTTTAAGCCAATCCAATGTGTGGTATTTATTTTAGCAGAAGGAAACTAAGACACCAACCAGCCAACCAGCAAAAACAAAGCACCCTGTCGAGTTCAGACCATTGCTTCTCCTCCAGCTTCATGTCCTACTTCTTCTCACACTTGTCCTTCAGTCATACTGAGTTGTTCATTTACCCCTTCCCCCCAGGACACCAGGCATTTTTGCACACTGATTTCCTCACCCCTTTATTTTTAAAATAATCAGTGACAACTCCCTCTCTCTCTTCCCTGCCTTTCCTTAGCATCAACAAGGCTTCGAAGGGGTAAACGCTTTGGCCTGAAAATGAGTAGCTACTGTATACCAGACACTTTAGTCTTTCTTCTTTTTTAATTTTCACCATAACTATCTGAGTATAAGTAATTTACCTCATTTTACAGATGAGGTTGATGCTCAGAGATGTTAAATGGCTTGCTAAGACACTCAGCTAGGAAGTGGCAAAACCAGAGGCTGAATAATTAGTGCTCTAATTATTGGCCCCAGCCCTTCCCAGTTCACAGAGTCTGGGTTAGATTCCTGGCTTTGCCATTCATTTGCTTTATGACATTTAGCAAGGCACTGCCTCTCTCTGAGCCTCAGTTTCCACTTTTGTAAAATAAGGCTGTATTCAGTGATCTGTTAGCTTCTTCCTCTCTGGAGAGCTACAGTTCTTTGCAATGCCCACTTAGTCCTATCCATTCCTTCAGTCCAAGACTTCCCACTGCAGAACAATCATCTCTCTGATGATTGTCCCAAGTTAGCAGAAACCTGTACCATCTTCTTCCACCCTCCTTAAAGTTTTCATGCCAGTCTCTGAACTAACACAGAAACTCTTGCCACAAGTCTGCATGTCTGGACTCATGTACTTCTTTCTGGAGCCAAAACTCCATCAGGAGGTGAGAGATGGTGAATCCAAAGACAACATTCTTGTATAATTACATTAAATTCCCTTCATTCTGACATTCTGAGTGACCATGTGCAACCCACTGCCCTATTCTGAATCTCTCCATCCTCATTTTTAAAATGAGAGAGTTGGTTTACAGTAGACTAAGATCCCTTCCATCATCAGTCTAACCTATGATGCTGGGACATTATAAAATACGTGTGGCAATAACTGACTAATACATGAAGGAAGCACCAAACAAAGGCTCATTTTCCTGGGGAGAACCTGACCTCAGCAAGTTCAATTTTGGAATTATCATCCACACGCCCAAGTTCAAGGTCAGACTTCTGGGAAAGTACCCAAGCAGAGCAGGGATTAAAACCTGAGGAGGGGAGAGAAGGAAAGGAGCAAAACAAACTCCCATCCAACTAAGTCAGGACATTTAGAATGGTAGAAAAACGTGCAGAGACTTTAGAGTCAAGTTATCTTAGATTCCGATCCTCATTCCATTACTCACTACCTTTGTAACATTAAGCATGTCACGTAACCTCTCTGATCCTGTTTCTTTATCTGTCCAAAAATTAGGCTGATAATTCTTACTCAAATTACTTGTGAGGCTTAAAAGAGATGGCATTGTCTAGCACAGCGCAGATATTCAAAAATTGCTCATTTTCATTGTGTGTTTTTTATTTAGAAAGAATAAGGAACTACCATGGAATTTAATAAATGGCTAAATGTTTTCAAGCAAGCACATCTTTAAAAAACAGGATCTAGGAGCATCCTAAATCACAGAATCCTAGAACTCAAAGTGACTCTAGTAATTATCAATTACATAATAATTACACCAGCTTTAATATTCTATATACCCTTCACTGCTTGAATGCTTGTGTTGATGAAGAGATCAATCTCTGCTTTCTAAAATAGCCTATCCATGATGAGAGATGGGTTGGGGAAAATTGTTAAAACTTTGGTTCAGAATTAATGGCTTGTCCAGTAACGAAGCCTTCCTGCCTTCTCCTTTATAACCCAACCATCACCAAAGTATTTGCAGTTTTTAGCAAATACTTTGTCGTTCTCTTTCCTGGGATACCACCGCCCCCTTCCCTCACCCTCTTCTTTCCCTAAAGAGTCACCTACTCATCCATTAAGATTCAACTCAAACATCACCCACCTCTAGGAAGTCCTGTCTTCTGTACTCTCCTTGTCCCTTTTAGTACAGACCAAATGCTAGTGAAATTATCTATCTGCATATTGGTCTCCTGCAGTAGACTGTGGCTCCTTGAAATCAGGGACCTTAACTTCCATATCTCCATACCTCCAGATCTTGGATAAGTTCTGATTCAATAAATATGAGCTGACTGAGAGTTCCAACAGCTGAACAGGGCAGAGAGGCCTGTGTATAGGAGGGTCTGTTGGAGTGAGGATCTGTCCAGCAAGTGTTTAGTAATAATTACACCCTGGATGGGCAGAAATGGAAAAAAAAGGTTTTAATTTCAAACATGTTTTGTGTCTGTCTGCCACCAGCTGAATTCAAGGAGAAGCAGGTTGAAAATGTCATGACAGACTTTTCCTTTCTTTCCTCTTAGATGATATTCAGCAAATTGTAGAATGCTGGACACACATCTCCACTAAACCTGTGGTCCTAGAACAATATGGTAACTGCTTTTGTTGCTGTTGTTTGTTTTCTGAGCAGGGCAATAGAAGCAATGCCATTAAGTTAGAATCAAATTATTCAATAATCTGGAAGAAGGAGGGATCGATGTCTTGCCATTTCATGCATTTGACACTATGCTCAGTATTTTCCACCTGTTAACTCAAAATAAATCCATGAGGTAGAGGATTATTGTCTATTTCACACATGTAGAAACTAAAATTCTAGAAGTTTAATAACTTGCAACTACAGCTAAGAAGAGATTGATCCAAGTACAATTCTAAAATGTATGCTTTTGGGGTTTACTTCTCGGTGCCTGCTCATGCAAAAAAAAAAAAGTATAAAATGTATGCTTTTGTAAAGCTCCATAATCAGTGAGGCAGAGAGTGTAAGTTACTGCCAAATATCCATTTTTCCTTTTCATAATATAGAACTCTCATTCTCTGATGGACCAATTGCAATCTCGAATAAAGACCATATTTCTTAGCCTCCTTTGCAGGTCACAAAGTCATAGAACTAAATTCTACCCAATGATATGTAATCAGAAGGGTTGATTGGTGCTTTAGGAAAGGTACATCTAATGGGATACAGTGACTGTCCTTTCCTTTCCCTTGATTGTTCCTGCTGCTAATCTAGAACCAAATGTGATCATGGAACTCCAGTAGCCATGGTAGATCATGAAATGATCTTGAGGATGGATGCTGTGGCAGATTGAATTGCGTAACCCAGAAAAAAATTTTCTTAATCTTAATCCCATATCTCACTCCTGTGGATGTGAACCCATTGTAAATAAGACCTTTTTTTAATTTTGGCATTACAAAACTGGCTTTAAATACTCATAGGGTACCAAATAAAAGGGCTGGGGTGAGAGCTTGTTGCAATGTGGATATGGGGATGGGATGCCCTGAGAGAGAAAAAGGGGACCCATCTGTCAGGGCAGCTGGGTTGCCCCATCTGGCACAAAGCAGCAGAATAGAAGCCCTCTCTGGAGTGTCCCGGGCCAACTGGGAGCCAGCCCTCCCTTTGAGGTAGATCATCGGGGAGGGGACCACGGAGGGGCTCCCACAGTGGAGGTGCTAGGTGGGCACTTTCTCAGTGGTACTGCTGGTAGTTTGGCTAGCCTGGGGTTGGGGCACCATCTTGGGTGGTAGCTGGCTGGGTTCATCCAGGAACAGGGGTGCATTGCAGAACTGCTGGGCAGTATAGCAGGTGAGAAGGATGCCGACTCCCTCAATGAGGGCCAACAGGATGCCCCCCATCATTGCTGAGCCCACCATGGCCAGTGGACCACTGCAGGCAGCCAGCATAGCCCCTGTCAGAGCTTCACTGGTGATGGAATTCCAAGGATCCTCCTTGCCCCTCAGCCTTACCAGGCCATAGTGGATGGTGGAGAACAGGCCACCCCACACAGTGAAGCTCTCTCCAATCTGGGGAGCTCGGAACCTCACAGCGTTGGCACTACCTCTCAAGCGGTTTCGAATTCTCACGGGAGCATTGCGGAAGCCCTTGATGGCTTGGAAGACTCTGCCGCCTATGACACCCGTGGTGAAGGCTCCGCGGCAATCTTCCACAATCCACCACAGGCAAGGCTCCCGAGCGTACTCCTCCATGGCGCCTGCGTCCGGTCGGGGTAAATAGAACCTAGTAAAGGTGTACCTACTGAATCAGGATGGGTCTTACCTTTTGCTGGAGGCCTTACAGACGGAAAGCCATGGGGAGGAAGAGGAAGCTGGGAGTTAATGGGACCTGGAAGAGAAAGGAGAGGGCATCCACCAAGGATTGCCAACCATCCAGAACACTACCAACCCCAGGAGAAAGCATGCCTTCTAGTCTCTGAAACCATGAGCTGATAAATTCCCATAGTTTAAGCCAACCCATTGTGTGGTATTTATCAAAGCAATTTGGAAACTAAGAAACCATGTGCTAGGATGGTGGATTCCTGATAACTGTGGAGCCTTCAACTAATTCTGGACCTCATATTTCTTTTATATGATAGAGAAAATCTTTGTATGCTTAAGCCTGTGTTTCTAAGGTTGATACAATATTTATGAAGTCTTAGTTCAATCACAAATTCACTGTGGGACTTTTGGCAAGTTGCTTAAATATTTTTAACTCAAGTTTTCCCATATGGAAAATAAGTAGAGTGAATTCAAAGGTTCTTTCTCATGCTAAGGTGCCAAATATTCAGCATAATTACTGGGCAACTAACAGTGGCTGACTCTAAAAAGATCAAGAATATTGGAGCCCTTTTTCAAGCATTTCCAAAGTAGCTAGAAAAATAAGCAGAACATTCATTCATTCACAATACATACATACATACATACATACATACATACATACATACATACATACAGCACAAGGGATGCTGAGTGCCCCTCCAAGAATTACCCTTGGAAAGCTAAGCCTCAAAGAAAGCTATGACCACTTTCGGGGCAGCCCATATCTGTCAATGTGTTGAAGTGGAAAATACAAGAGTTTGGCCCCCTTGCCTCAATTTGTGATGACAAAAGGGTCATCCCCACTGCAGAGCTCCTGGAAACTGCATCACAGTTCAATTTCTCCTTCCACTCAATCCTGCTGTGCTTACTCCTCACTGGTAGTGTTCCCCAAAGTACTTCCCAACACACTTTCTGCATGCATATCTCTGTTTCAGACTCTATGTTAGGGCACCCAACCTAAGATAATTGGTACCATGAATGGCAGTCTACTGGGATTTTGGAGCTCGATCACCTGCCAGCTAGCTGGCAGTTAGGACCCTATCACAAGGGTAGGAGGAACACTGATAGCAACTGGCATTCTGTTGCAATGCAACTGTGAGAATTTTTACTGCTAATTAAGCAGAGATGGGATTGTAGGAAAAGGAAACACACTGTTAGGTGTAATATATCAGATATTTGAGATATCTGGGGGAAAGTAGTAATTATTAAGATTATGGAATAGTATGACACTGCTGAGTGATATCAATGTATTTGAGAAAGTCATTGAAAGGCTGGCAGTGATTAATCACTAATTCAAGACAGAGTGTGAAAGTCAGAGGACCTCTTTGGTAGCCTAGCAAGAGAGTTTCATCTTCAGCAGCTGGAGGACAGAAATGGCTTAGGCTTCTATTTAGGCTTACATTGGAAGAGTAGCATATTCCAGTGAAAACTGAATTTTCTGCACCGGTGTGACTAAGGTTGGGATCCTGGTCAGGAAGGAATGAGACCCTTAGATGGGAGTTGACGACATGTGGCTTGAAGCACTTGAGAACTTGAGAACCTTGACATTCCAGATCTGTCTGTACCTTCTGGGGCTGCAGAAGAGGTCTGGTCTTCCCAGTTATGGTCTATCTCTTCCCCTTTGTGTGAAGATGGTGCAGGGGACTCTGCCCAGCAAGGTAGTACACACCTACCTCAAGATCTACCTCCACTTCTCTCCCTCTCCTAGACCAATAACTAGGATCAGGTCATACCAAAATCCCACCAGGGACTTGCTGGGCCCCCAAGAAAGTGATCATTCCTTGAAGAGGCTGCAAGACCTACCGAACCTGCATTGACAGGAGCCAGGAGCATGGGTATGGGACTGAATTCTGGGGTGCAAGATCAAAAGGTGGAAAACACAGTCGGATATTGGAGTTTTTCCATATGAGAACACTCTCCTCTGGCATAGGATTTAACACCTGGCAGGAACCCTGAGAGAAAGTCCTAATATACTGGAGGATTGGCTCTGGAAATCTTGCAGAGGTGGTGGCTCTTCTAAATGAGGTGTAAATACCAAGACAAAGAAAGAGGAAGGGATCAAAATGTTCAGAGAAGTGGTTGTACTGAGATGTATTGACCACATAAATCCAGGAAACCTGGTCTAAGGTATCCAGTAAATGTTTGTTGAGTAACCACTGTAGGAAAAGGTTCTGTGATAGTTTCTTAGGATATTGGGATGGACAAGCCATGGCCCGTTGTCCTTATGGTATCTACAAACTGTGGTTATGAAATAGCCACAAATCTACAAACTGATTTTTGAAAACAAAACCACTCAGAACAGGTGCATTCAAATGGGTGTGACACTTCTAAAAAAACCCACTGGGAAACTATGAGCATCTTATTAGTGTAGAGAAAAACCCTGGAAGGCAGCATCACATCAAATTGGGTTCAAGTCTGTTTGTTATATAACTTCCCTTAGAGAGACACTGAAAGTTGTGTGACACTGAGAACATGTTTTATCTTCTCTGAACCCCAATTTTCTCATTTGTAAAGCTGCTCCAGTGGCATATTAAAGTGAGATAACATAAACAAAATGCCTAGTCTATTAAACACATCATGAACACTCAATAAAATTTGGTTCTTTTTCTTCTCTTATGAATCTATTACACTATAAACTCCCTTTTGAAAAGTCCCATTTAGATTTACTTTAACAGTCAAGATATTAAATCTTATTTCTTCTTCTTTCTTTCTCCCATTTCCTCTTTCACTCATTTATTTAACAGGTATGGACTGGATCATATATTATGAGCAAGTCTTTGCTTCTGTCACACATCTGTACTCCACCTTTGGCTCCGAAAGACTTTTGACTATTTCTACACAGTGTTCGTAGCCTTAAGGGATGAGGAGTTGCCACTGTAGGAGATATAGAAGATCATATCTCAGGTTCTGAACTGCTGGAAATGCTGGGGCAGCAGCAGCATCTTGGAATAAGGTTCCATATTCTTGATGTGATATGTGTGAGAAGTCTGCCCTCACTGGAATGTCTAACTTATACATCGAAAATTAGATGAGTAAAGAATGAAGTGAGAATGCAGAACAACACACGCAAAGGTAAACTGTCTCATCTGCAAAATAATAGTAATAAAATGCTGAGCCTTCACCATGAGTCAGACAGACACTGGACAAGTGGCTGAGGGAACAAAGGTGACTGAGATCTCAGAGTCTACTAGAGGAGTCCAATTGGCCCATTTATACTTACAACCATGACTAAACAAAATAACCTGGAAGTAGTTCCCTCTGTCCAGGGAGTCAGAAAACTTTGCAGAAGAGGTGACCCTTGGCCTGAGGCTTAAGGATGAAATGGGAGGATGAAGAGGATGGCATTTCAGGCAGACAGAACAGCATGTGCAAGGCATAGGAGCCAGAATAAGCAAGGTACATTTGATTAACTCAAGTTGTTCAGTAGAAGCTGGTAGACTACAGGTTGGCTGGAGTACAGGAGAGGTAGGCAGAGCCCAGTTCACACAGGGACGGTTTGCCCTAGTTTGCCTGGGACTGTCCTGGTTTATGCCTGTTGTCCTAACATGATATCATATAGCACTCCCTTTCAGTTTCAAAAGTATCACTGTTTGAGCAATTAATGATGGAATCATCCTGTTTTTCACAAGGAAACAACCTGTGTTTTCAGACAATCACTCTGGCTGCCATGTGGACTGGCATGGAGAGATGAGACTGAGGGCTTGGGAGTGACCTTCTAAGGCCCGTCCAGCCCTGGTGTCCTCTGGATCAGACAGCTCAAAACCAGACACCACTCCTAGAAATAGCACAAAACTCTTTTAGTGATGGATAAATGTGTAATGAATTCATAAATGTAACAGCATTGAGAAGAGGGTGATATCCCTGTGACCTGGGGAGCTCTGGGCAGGAATCCTGAAGAAAATGGATCTGTACCTTGAACTTCACAGATGGATAGGATTTGAATAGTCAGAGAGATATGAGGTAGATTTGGGGTGAGCCAAGGTGTGAAGGTAGGGATGACTGGGGAGTGCAGTGAGAAGGCCTAAAATGAAAGACCCTTATATAACATGTTGGCGATCACAACCACCACCCAATAAAGGCAACAGCTTACAAGTATGACCTCTCTGGTTATTTCTCCGAATCCTCCTGACATTCCTGGGAAGTATATAGGGCAGTGCATTAACTTTCATATGGCCAGAGCACTTTGACCACAGCTGTGGGAGGCTTTCCATATGCACAAGAGTGCTTAGAATAGGGTCTGCCCCTCTCTCTACCATTGGCTCCCAAAGCTGGCACCACTCATCATAAAGGCTTCGGGGCTTGAAACAAAGAATGCACAAAATCATGTTGGTGGGTTGATGGACCAGAGAGAAAACAGAGGCTCAGAAGGTTTGAGTGACTTGCCCAAGGTCAAATGGGAGAGCAGGTGCTGGCCCTGGAACTTGAACCTGAGACTCTAAAGCCCTGTTTCTTGCCACTGTCTCATGTGGCCTCAAATACAAATCAGTCCCCTAAACATAGACCTGAGTGTTGTGAAGTATTACAGTTAAGAAGTAATTCTCACTAGACAGAGATTTACATCTATCTCAGCCTATCCTTCCAAAAGGATCTTCCCTTTCATACCTATGGGTCTTTGCATTCTTCTATGCATTCTCACATATTCTTCAAGGGCCAGCCAGAATGTTACCTCCTCTAATGTTTCTTTTCCACCTCCCTAGCCAAGTGATCTCTTCCTCTGTGCCACTATAGTATGGTGCTCAAATGGCAGTCATCAGCTTGTAGAGTACATAGTGGGATGCTTACATGGTGGAGCACGTAGTAGGGTCTGCTTCAATGCTACACTGTAAGCCTCTTGGTGGCAGGGGCTTATATGTTATATATCTCTGTATCCTCGACGCCCAGAATAATTTCTTGTACATTGTAGGTGTTTGATGAATATTTGTGGAATAACTGAATGACTGAATAAATGAATCTGCTTAATCAGAGCTCTCACTGTGACCACACCCTAAATTATACTCTTACCTGGTTTTCTGTTGGGTTCAGCCCATAGAAGTCCCCAGCAAGAGATCAGAGGCTGGAAGGAGAAAGAGAAGCTGAACTGTTTATATCCCTTTCCTACTTTCAGACTTTCAGGGGTGGTTCCAGCTCCTTGTTGTTGCTATCCCCTGAGTCCTAGCCCACCAAACATGCCCATACCCCTGCAATGTACCTTCACTAAAATCTATTTAGCTTGAGCTTTTTATGACAGTGCCATCTCTTTTTTTCCAGGTCGCTCATAGATATAGTCAGTGGTGGCTTGAGTGGCAATAATCAATTCCACAACTACTATTAAGTTTCTTGCAAAGGGAAAAGTTTAAGACTAAACTCTGGGGAATTCACTCTTCCCATCTGCAAATTGGGATACTAAAAACGGCCCCTTTACACAACCCTATAAGAGTCTAGTGTAATAAAGACAGGACAGTTTTGCAAACTGGAAAGAGAAGTGAGAGTAGAGGTGTTTTAGATCCATAGAATGGTCCACTCTTTCAAAAACAGAGGACAACTTTACAACTCTGGATTCCTAGGATAGATGCCTGCAGCTCAAAGCTGCAAAGAAGGGCAGGATGTCCAAAGAACGAGGCCCAGCTGCTTGCAATAGAGAAAGAGTAGGTTGTGGGGTGGAGGGACAAAACAAGCATTCAAGAGGGTGGGCTCTTCTCTGGATAAATTCTAGGCATAAGAAATGGCCTATATGTTCTTTTTGATAACATGACACACACACACACATGCACACACATCCCTTCATGGGTTTGCTGAGTGTCTATGGAAAACAGTCCAGGTGGAGATCCTGGAAACGTCTATTTATGATGATGTTGACATAGAGAGGACCAGTATGTTCATGTTGAAGCTATGTTTCCTGTTTCTATAAACATCTTCAATGTGAGAAAAGGCTTCAATGGGTCCATGGGCACAATTTATAGCTTGCTCTGTGCCAACATAAATCAAGCATGAATATCATTTCAATGAAATAATGCAGATCATTGATTTAAGGTGGTAAGGACCTGCAAACAGGGAGGATTCCAAGGCAACTCATTCTTGAGAGTGAGCATGCTCCCTGTGGCTGGCCTGCCTTCCTTCTTGGCAGCAGGGAGTTTCAACTTGGCCATGTGATGCAGTGGAAAATGCATGGGCTTTGGCTTTAGATAGTGTGGGTTGCCAGCCAGAATGGGACCTGGGAGTAAGTTATGCTTTAAGCCTTATTTCCTCCTCTATAAAACTGGCTAACCAATCTTTGCCTCAGTAAGTGGTTTGGGGTTTAAATGAAGTAACATGGTCTTAGCTAAGTGCCACTTTGGTGATAAATCTCAACTCCCTTCCTCTAAGCTCCTGGTGATTTTTTTTTTTTTTTACCTCTTATAATATAAAATTGGTCTCAAAATTGGCAGAAGAGGATCCAGTTCCAGAGATGTGATGTCCAAAGTCACCTTGAAGTTATTGTACCCTTTTGTAGAGACAATGAGCATGGCTCTCCTGGTTTGGAGCTGTTATGTACCCCAGAAAAGGTCATGGTTTTTAAATCCATTCTTGTGGGTACAGATCTATTGTGGGTGGGACCTTTCGGTCAGGTTATTTCAATTGAGATGTGATCCACCCCATTCAAGGTGGGTCTTAATCCTTTATTAGAGCTTAGAAAGAAACAGCCTGGGAGAAGAAAGCAAGGACCCACAGGAGCTAAGAGAGAAAGCCACTGGAATCAGAAGCTGAAGGCGGTGGAACCTGGGAGTGAAGGACCAGCAGGTGCCATCACATGCCTTGCGAATTGACAGAGGAAACACAGATGCCAGCAGTCTTTCTTCAGAGAAGGTATCTTCTTGATGCCCTAATTTGGACACTATCATGACCTTAGAATTGTAAATTTTTAAACTAATAAATTCTCATTTAAAAAGCCAACCCATTTCTGGTGTATTGCATTCCAGCAGCTTTGGGAAACTGAAATAATTGTCCAAGAAAAAATTAGGAGTGCTGCAGTTCTGTCCAACAGAGTGCTGAAAACCACAAAGACCTTTCATTTGCACTGTCTCCTGTGAATGCTGATTCTATAGCCATCTTTGGGTGGGAAAAAGTAGTGTTACATACATTTTAATTGTAAAATAACAATTGTAAAATCACAGTAATGAAGAGTAACTTAGCAAAAAGAGAAGCCATATTGTAGCCCATAATCTTTTGGGGATTAACAGGGTCGCTGGGAACCCTCTAAGAAAGAGTGTTGCCTCAACTGCTGTTATGTAACTTATTAAGATGAAATTTATGTGCATCCCCCACGGACCAATTTCCCCCCAGTCTCTTCAATCTCTAAACAATCTGAGAAAGAGCAGAAAATATATTGAGTGACAGCCTAAGGGGCCAAAGTCAGATCTTCTGAATTCACTAAATGTAGTGAATTATACTAAATTGACTTACAACAATTATAATTTAATTATAAAGAAATATATATATGCACATATATAATTGCTGTAAGTCAATTATATATGTACATATTTGTGTGTGTGTGTGTATATACATATTTCCTTTCTGAACCTTTTGAGGGTAAATTGCAGGCACAATGATCAAATGATTTTTAAAAGCATAAATAAGAGTATAGCACACTGTGGCTTTAACCTTTCCAATGGCTTTCCCCACATTTAAAGTAAAATCCAAACTGCTTGCTTATAAAGCCCTGCACGATTCAACCCCTGCCCACCTCTTAGACCCCATCTCCCGATGTAAGCTCCTCTAACTCCTATCTACCCTGCCCTTCTTTGTGTTCCTTAAACAGTCCCAGCTGGTTTTTGCAGACATTTGTGGCAGCTATTCCTGCTGCTGAATACACTCACCCCTACTACCCCATCTTCCCATGCTTGTTTCTTCTGGTCATTTGGTTCTCAGCTAAAATGCCACATCTTAAAGACAGCTCCCCTGACCATTCAATCCCAAAGTCCATTTGGTCCTGCCCCTTGGTACCGTTCTAATTGCAACTCTTTCTTTTTTTTTTTTCTGTAGGTCTCTGGAAATTTAATTTTCACATTTGAATTTTGGATTGATGCATACATCATAGTTTATGAAGAGTAGTGTTCCCTCTTACCTATTTCTTAAACTTTTTTATTGTATAACATCACACAAAGCAAAGAAAGAAAAAAGCAATAGTTTTCAAAGCACTCTTCAAAAAGTTGTTATAGGACAGATCCCAGAATTTGTCATGGTCTACCATAACATCATCTCAGATTTTTCCTTCTAGCTGTTCTAGAACATTGGAGGCTAGAAGGAATAAATATTTTTTATCATAACAATAGACTTTTTTTCTTTTTTTGTGAAAAATAACATATATACAAAAAAGCAATTAATTTCAAAGCACACCACAACAATCAGTTATAGAACAGATTTCAGAGTCTGGTACGGGTTACAATTCCACAATTTTAGGTTTTTACTTCCAGCTTCTCTAAGATACTGGAAACTAAAAGAAATATCAAGATAATGAATCAGCAATCATATTCATTTGTTAAACCCTACCTTCTCTGTATAACTCCACCATCACCTTTGATCTTTCTGCCCCACTGTTTAGGGGATGTTTGGGCTATGGCCATTCCAACTTTTTCATGCTGGAAGGGGCTGTCAGTAATATGGTGTAGGGAGATGAAACTAGCTGCTGTTCTGGAGAGGCTGGGCCCTCTAGGTTTCAGGACTTATCTGGACCAGGGACCTATCTGGAGGTTGTAGGTTTCTGGAAAGTTACCCTAGTGCGTGGAACCCATGTAGAATCTTATATATTGCCCTAGATGTTCTTTAGGATTGGCTGGAATGGTTTTGGTTGGGGGTTGGCAACTTATGATAGCTAATATCTAAGTGCAATTCTTTATAGAGCAAGGAGCACCAGCTGCTATCTTTAATGACTATTTACTGGTCAATTCCAGCTTCTCCCCCTAGAATGTAAATTTCAGGAAAGTATAGGTCTTGCGAGTCTTGCCTCGTTCATTGCTTACCTCTCAGAAGCTAGAACAGGGCTTGCACAGAGTTAGTACTTAATCAATATCCGGTTGACTAGTGATTGGTGAATTGCAGGGCACAGAGGTACACGACCAGGTCTCTGTATTTAAGGTACTGGCATGCTCCAGCACTTATATGGGCTGCAAGTTCCCCTTGCATTATGGACATATCTGGTGTATCATAATCTTGTCCCAGGGGAGGGTTGTTTAAAGCACAATGAACATTTTGGTGTAAATCCTCTGAGAAACAGAAAGAAAAATTGTACAAGTACACACACGCACACACACACACACACAGAAGAAGAGAGAATATGCTGAGCTTTGTGGTTTATATGTATGAGCTCTAGAGCCAGACTACCTTGTTTAGATTCAGGTTCTGCCACTTACTGCTAGGTGACTGTGGATAAATTACTTAAGCACTCTATGCCTCAGTCTCCCTATGTGTAAAACAGGGATAATACAAATACTTTCTTTATAAGCACTTTGCCTTATTAGGCACATTAATAACAAAAAATGCTTAGAAGTGTACCTGGCACATAGTAATTGTCCAGTAAATGTCAGCATAATGTATAGTTATATAATGCATAATTGATAGAACATACTGTTTTATAGCCTTTATTTTACTTAGCTCAATTTCCTGAATATCCAACAACTATCTCTTTGCTACATGATTATCAATAGCTACCATTTTTCTATCATATGGACACACTGTAAGTTTCCAAGCTTACTCCCATACCCAGGAATTTAAGTTTCTTCCAATTTTTCTTTATTATAAACAACATGGCATTGAACATATATCTTTATAAACATCAGCAACTGCTTCTTCTTCTCATATTCCTAGAAGTGGAATTGCTGGGTCAAAGGCTATGCATATTTTCTGACCTGAGGTATTTATTTCAATTGCCATGAGATAGGTTGTTCCAACAAAGGCGTTTCCTTTGGGACCCAAGTTCAGTGGCCTGGGCAACTCCTAATCTCAGCCAGTTCCCCTCTGCTCTCTCACCCAGTGCCAGCCAGTCTGCTTTCAATGTGCACAACTGAGGTCACTGCAGGTTCTAATAATCCTGTTTACTCTGCTCTGGGCAGGAAAATATCCTGGATGTTCTCTTTTCAGGAGATAGCAGGAGCCTTTGTGTTGAACTTCATCTAAGAGAATAAAAACATTCACATCCACCATGCCTGCTGTTTCACTGCTGGCTTTCTCCCTGGTCCTTGATGAAAACATCTGTTTTTCAATTGTGGCTTCCGCACCCTTGTTATCTGTAGAAACCCTTCTGTTCTTTAAGTCCAGGTTTAAATGCCACTTCTCCCAAGAAGCTCCCTCCCCTTCAGTCTGCACATCCTGATGTGAGGAAAGAGAACTCCTGAATAAGGGAGTCGGAGACAGGTGGGCAGAGCTCCAGCTCAGCTTGTCTCCAGCTATGTGCACTTCCTTTTGAGTACCTATTTTTTGACCGCATTGTCTTCCTCTGAAACCATGGGTGATTGATAATAATAACATGAACCTCTGAGTGTTGTTTTGAGATGATGTCTTTAAGAGCTCCTTGTGAATATTGAACCAGCGCAAGCAAAGAAAAAAATAAATGGTGCCTTTGGCTTGTTTTGGTTGTATGTTCAGTTTTTGGTACACTTGTTTCCAGGATGTCCAGTGCCCTTTCTCAATGCCTACAAGAGGAGGGGAGGCCACTCTTGTCTTTCTCTTTAGACAATGTCTGAGCAATCTGCCCCTATCCTCTACCCTACTCCCTTCAGAATTAAATAGTGAGGTATTGCAGAGTGAGAAGGGTGGGCCAAATCTGACACTGGACAAGAAAAGGAGGAATGGTCTGAACCTGGCAGAAGTTCCCCAAGATGGTAAAATAAACTGGGGTAACTGCCAGTGTCCCCAAAAGTGGGAAACTGCATCCCACTCCCATACAGCATCCCAATCTAGGAGATTTTCTTCTGTAAAGGTAAATAAAAGAGCCTAATGGTTTAACACGGATTGCTGTGGTGCTGGAGTCTACAAGAAATGTTCTATGCCTCTGCACAGGAGGGAAATTACCCCCTTGAATAGATCACAGGAGGAGTAGATCTTGATTTTGTGAGACCTGAGGCTTATATTGGGGACCCTTCTTTAAGAAAAGAAATTATAAATGCAAAATGCTCATGGCCACCCAACATCACCTAAATGGAGGTCAAGTGTGATGGAGGGGATGTCAGAGTGGAAAGAGACAGCAATATTAACCAACTAAGGTTAAAATATCATCCCTTAGTAAACTTTATACTAATATCTGAGCTTGTGGACACATTGCCGGCAGTCCTCTCAGGAGCCTATGCAAATGAGGGACTCAAAACTTAAGCTTCGTAGGGTGGGCCACAGTGGCTCAGCAGGCAGAGTTCTCACCTGTCTTGCCAGAGACCTGGGTTCAATTCCCGGTGCCAGCCCATGCAAAACAAACAAACAAACAAACAAAACTTAAGCTTTGTTAACTGTCACCTGGAGTTGAAACATCTTGAAGCTAAAACCAGAGAGAGACTCTTCCCCAAACCCCATTCCTTAGAAGATCCCAGAGTTTGGGACAATCTCCAGTCACACATAACTGAGATGGAATTTCCTGCCAAATGGTGGAGGTTGTGGCAAGTCAGATTGGTCACATCAGAAATTACAGAAATATATGATTCTTCTTGCACTGAAGTATCATAAAACATGCTACCTACACCATGCTCAAACTCTTTATTAAAACAACAATCAAACAAAACACATATACTATGTAAATTCTTTGCTTTGCAATTCTCTTTCTCCATCTCCAACTACTTTGTTGGTTTTGTATGAGAATGAAATGAGCAAATACATGGAAAGATCCTGGCACAGGAGGAAGCTGTTATTTACGGAGTGTATTCTCATCATCCCAGCTATCAGATTGGTGCTAGGAAAACACTGATGGATAAAACCAGCACCTGTCCTCAAGGCACTCACTGTCGAATTTCTCCCTCAGTGTTCTACTGAAGGGGGTTAGCTGTGCAAAACAGCATCCAAAGAAGGGAAGGGGGCTGGCCTGGGAACTGCTTGTCTATGGCCAAGGGAAGCTCACATACATTCAGGCCCAAAGAGTCCAGGGAACATCAGCTAGGCTTTGGAGATAAACTTGGATACGGCAGTCTGGTGAAGCAAATCTGAGCTCAAGCCTTGCCTTGCTGTGTGCTCTTTGGCAAATTACTTAATCTCTGAGAACCCGACTTTCTACCAGGACATAACCGCCTACCTTGGGGAAAATGTCAGAAGGACTAACTGAGGTAAGTGCTCAGGACAGAATAGATGTACGAAAGGTGGAAACTTGTTCTGTTACAGCCATTCCTATCCGAGTAGGATCCTTTGGAGAAGTCCTCCTTCTATGGTTCCCTGGAAGGCCCTTTCTGAATCCTTCTTCTCTGTGAGAGGGCATATTTTAAGATCCAAACCAAGGGCTCAGGGTACATCCCCCTTCTACTTAATTCTATTGTATTCTGTTTGAATTAAGCCTCCTCCTTCAAGGAGGAAATTCAAACCACTTCCAATATGCCAGTTTAAAACTGTTGTGCACCCCCAAAAAAGCCATGTTCTTTAATTGTGATTTAATATTGTGGAATGGGATCTTTTTGATCGGATTATTTCCATGGAGATGTGACACACCCAGTTGTGGATGTGACTTTTTGATTAAATGAAGATGTGACTCTATCCATTCAAGGCGGATCTTGATCAGTTTACTGGAGTCCTTTAAAAGGGGGAAACATTCCCTTTTTAAAAGCTGTTCCATCCTGGTGTATTGCATTCTGGCAGCATTGAGCAAACTAATACATGCTCCTACTAGAGATTTCTTGCAGTGTTCCCTTTTCTTAAAGTCTGGCCAGATGCCCAGCACTGATCAGGGGTGGCTCCATGGCACTTTCTCCTAGTTCCTGTGCTGACTGGGGATCAAAAAGCTCAAGCGTCCCCAGTGGAGCTTCTTTCAATTGCTTCCGTGGGACTTTCTTTCTGTTAGCATCCTCCAGTCTGCCCATAGTCCTGTTGCCAGGATAGCTGACCATGCTTTAGTAGATTTTGCTCAACCCCAGTAGTTTGTTCCTGAATGACTTTCCCCACTCAACTAGCCATCACTTTTTGTAGCTCATCTTCCTAAGGCTGATGGACACCAGGACATCATGGCTGGAACACTGAGAGTCAGGAGGCCTCAGCTCCCCCAGCAGCGTGAGTAGCCACAGGGATGTCTCTAGGCTCCCACTTCTTCCTGTGCAGGGTTTAAATTTCTTAGGCTGCTCAAGCAAAGACCAAGCAAAGAGATGGCTTAAACAGTGAGAATTTAATAGTTCACCATTTTCAGGCCAGGAAAACATCTAAATCAAGGCATCATTAAGGTGATGCTTTCTCCCAGAAGATTGTGGCATTCTGGGGCTGGCTGCTGGTGATCCTTGGTCCTGGGCTCCTCTCTGACATGGCAATGACCATGGCAGCCTCTCCTGGCCTTTCCCTTCTCTTTTGGGTCCTGTTGATCTTCAACTTCTTACTTCCTCTGGTTTTCTCTTTTTCTGTCTGAATTTAATTCTGCTTATGAAGGACCCCAGTGATAGGATTGAGACCCATCCAGATTGAGGTGGGCCACACCTTAGCTGAAGTGGTCTCAGCAAAAGGCCCTACTTACAATGGGTTCATACCCACAGGTATTGACTAAGTTTAGGAACATGTTTATCCAGGTTACAAGCAGCTCCAAACCACCACATGCAGAATAAAGTGGGCTGGACTGGATCCGCTTGAGGCTTTCCTAAGGAACAGTCCACATACCCCTCATGCAACTGCTCTTTCTATTACAGATCCAACCTCCTATTTATTTGAGCATAAGGTTTAAACTTGGGTATTTCTCTTTAAATCTATCATTCACTGAGTACTCCTATACTAGGGCCTAAAGACATTTAAATGAATAATAACACAGTCCCGACTCTGAAGGACCTCACAGAGGAATCTCAAGAACATTGAAAGATGATAAAAGGGAAGATAATTACTAGAAAAGAACACAAAGCCACTGACCACAGGCCCTTCAGATCTATTGTCTCAGAGGAGGAACCACAGTGAGTCTTGAAGGATTAAGGAAGCAATCACTGAAATCAGAGGAGGTGGGAGAAGGGTATTCCAGGAAGAGGGAACAGCCTGTGCAAAGGCTGAAAGCCAGTTCAGAGATTTAGAAGTAATGTGATGTGGCGATGTGCAAAGTTCATCTTGTGATCAGCAGAAGGGGTCCAGGAAAGAGAACGGAGCACATGGTGGAGGTTCTTGGACCTTGACCCTTCCTCTATAACAGGAGACACCTCAGTCCAGTGGCTGGTTTGTGGAAGAGTTTCCAATGCAATAGAAGGCCAAGGAGATCACCAAATCCAGAAAGCACTACTGACTGCCAAGCACCACAGCACAACGTCTCTTAAGCCTAGGACTCTTAGTTCATTTCACAGCAGAATCTCTGACTAAGACTTGAAGAAAACAGTCTTAAAAGTAATACAAATATTTAGAGTTTTAAAAGCCTAGCCTACAAATTAGGAAGAATGGGAAACAGGAATGTCAGATGTGCAACTTTGTTCTCCCTAATTTAAAGCAGACTTTGTTTTCTGGTGGGAGATAGATCAAAATCCTCCTGCCTGCTCAGAAATATGGTGGAAACCACTTCTAAAGAACCAGTGTTTTATGTTATATGCAACTAAATTTAATAAGGTAGCAGAAAAGAGAAAATTGACATCAATATGGGTCTATCTGAGAGTCAAATATATTGTTATTTGACTGAAGTTCTTCCAGTCTTCATTGTTCAAAAGAGAAAAAGGAAATTTTCTATCTTCTGTTCCTCTTTGCTTTTCCCTGCCATCCCCTTAATATTGTCATTCCAAAAAATAAGTGCTCGCTCGCTTTCCTCCATCTCTTCCAGACATAGGAGGGAACTGATATATATTAAGTACCTGATCAGTGCTGGCCCTTGACCTGCATTTAACTTTCACCATAATATATAACTTACAAGCAATCTGCTATTTTCTCCATTTGAAAAAGGAGACACCAAAGTTCAGAGAGGTTAGGTAAATTTGTAAAGTTCATACAGCCCATAGGTAATATTCTCTGTGACCAACTGAGTCAAGACTTTGACTCCTGCTTTTTTCTGACACCAAAGCCCATTTTTTTCCCCACCTGCCCCACTGCCTGCTTCTAATCCAGTGGTTTGGTTAATGGAGAGTGGCTGTGGGCTTTCAAATAATTGGAAGATTATAAGTTCCATTTAGCCATTCATTCATTCAGGAAATTCTTATGGGCAGTATGATGTGTCAAGCATGATTGGAGGTGTTGGGAATACAGTACTGAACCAAACTGGCAACCCCCTGCCCTCATGTAATCCACACCTTGTTGGGCATAATGTTCCATAGGTGGGAGCAAAGACTCGGGTGCCAGACTCCTGGGATCAAATCTTAATTCTGCCAGTTGCTAGCTGTATGACCTTGGACATATTATTTAACCTCTCTGCACTTCAGTGTCTTCATCTGTAAAGAGAAGCAAATAGTAATATGTTCCCTTATAGCTATGATGTGATCAAATGAACCGGTATTTACAAAGCATTTAGAACCTGGTACACAGTAAGTGCTATCTCAATTGTCAAATAGTAGAGAAACATAGCAACAGCAAGACAAATAAGTGCTAAGATGAGCAATAATCAGAAAATGGGGAAAGGATATGTCAAGGGTGGGGGTTGCTATTTTAGTTAGGATATCCAGGGAAGGCCACACTGAGAAAGCATCATTTAGATAAAAGACCTGAAGGTCAATGAATGGGCAAGAGCCATATTTGAGCCTTTCCTTGATG